>VWZE01006809.1:314287-326624 GCA_013396675.1 Eubucco bourcierii | reverse complement strand
CTGGAGGTGTTCAAGGCCAGGTTGGAGGAGGCCTTGAGTGACCTGTACTAGTGGGAGGTGTCCCTGCCTATGGCAGGGGGTTGGAACTAAATGATCCTTGAGGTCCCTTCCAACCTTACCATTCTATGATTCTATGAAAATACCACAGAACAATATGTACCAAGCGGAATCAGATTATTCCTTGAACAATATGTATGAAAACTGTCAATATATTCCCAGTCTTAAAAATATCCCTGAATCCTTTGCCTGCTCCTCCCAAAATGTAATATTCTTCATGAACTACACAACATCGTTATAGAAATTTTATGGATGAAACAACCACGAGTCAGAAAAAACATAGAGAGGTAAAGCAAAAGGGCAAAACTGGCCAGTTATTAGCAGACAACAAACTTTTACCACGCAGCCACTCAATTTCCACTCTCTTTGTCTTGGTCCTCAAGAGAAAACTTCAAAACACTTTCCAAAGATGAAAATCAGAAGACATTACTCATGATACATTTATGGTATGTTGTAATTCCTCTCTTTCACCACCACTCTAACTTGCTTCCCAAGGAACCACCCATGTGCCACAAGCAATGAATTCTCACTCATTCTTTTCTCTTATTTTGTGTATCTCTTTCCAGTAGAAGATATTGCCATGTCACCTTCTTTTTCCTGTACCACAGGTACCAAACTTCCACCCCCACCCCCCCAAAAGTGATTAAGAGAACCTAGTTAGATTCCATCCTTTGTTCTCAGCTCATACTCACCTTTGAAGTTTGGTGTGCCTATTTCTGGCCCAGCGAAGAACTTTTGAGCCTGAAACCTGTCTGTTGTTTCAAAGTAAATCAGTTACTGTAACAAAAGATAATAACTTCTCCCTACAGTCTTTGCCTAACTTAATGAATCACTTAAATCAGTGCAAAAAAAACAAAAACAAAAAAATCCCAAATAAATAACACTTCAAATCTATTTTGAGGCATAAATATTTTTTAGACTTGAATTTCATGGCTCAACTTCTATTTTTTCTTTTTTGTTGCTGCTGATTTCTTTGGTGTTGTTGGTTGGTTTGCTTAACTGGGTGGTAACTCTAGTGGGCTGTCTCTCTAACAGCTGTCTGTCTTACAAGGAGTTATACAAACTTCTTAATCTTTAAAAAGTATGTGCAGATTTATACGTACAAAACCACGTATGTGGTTTGATGTAGCAACACAACATTTCACTGCTGTTCTTTTTTTAATGCATTAGAGGTCATGTTCAACAGCCTCAGCACCCACATGTAAAATATCAGGCTTTTAAGGCAATATGTCTGTTTGGGTATCAAGCACCCCAGTGAGACTCTGATTCACAACCTGGTTCCCTAGGCATGACCACTTAGGGGACTCCACGCAGAGCCTCATCTTGGCACTCATGTGGAGTGATGTCTTGAACTTAAAACTGATGGAGAGTTGGGTTACATGGCTCAGCGTGGAGATTGCAGGTAGGGCTGGGCAAAAGAGCTTTCTGAAGCATAAGTACATGAATGATAGTGCTGGGATCCTCACAGCAACTGATCATAGATGGAAAGCCCTCAAGTGATTTACATAGTTTAGTACACCGTGGTGAGTGGTATCTTTGAAATTGGGAAGGTTTTGCCCTTCCTCCCATTGAATAGGGCACATGAGATGAGTGCAGAATCATGAATGATGCCTCAGGAGAGTGAAATGATTTGATAGCAAAGCAGCCAACAGGCATGAGCACTTGAATTTAGGTACCTCATTTATGCTACCTTTGAAATTTAAACTGGCTAAGCAAATCCTCCTGAATTACTGTTACCATTCCAAAAGGATTATATTTATTTTTTTAAATTATTTTTGACAGACCTGTTTTCTTTCAATTAGTGAAAACCCTTCAGACTATAAATCACTTCTGAATTCTTTCTGTCCTTAAAAACAACATGTTGTCTCCTAATCTCTGTGTACAGGAGTGGAGTGTGCTAGTGAAGCTCTTGGCAACTGAAATTCCAGGGAAATGTTTCTCCAGCTGAACCAAAGCAGGTGGGATGGAAGCTTTGACTGAGCCATCTACTACAACTGGCATTTCAGTTCAGGGTAAAACCTACCCAGACCTCCCATTGGGTTAGGTGAAAGCTACCTGCTTTGCAAACCTGGCTGATAACACATTTAGCCCTGCTTTCTTCAATATTAAATTGATCCATCACAAATTTCCTATCTGTGTCTCTGAGGCAGACTTAAAGTCACCTGCACAATCCCAGACTGCAGAAAATGCCTTGGGGGGAATGTAAGCTCCCAGGAACTGACGGCGTTTTGAAGAGAATTGATGGTTTCTGAAGTACCAGAAGGGTCCACCTTTTCCACCTTTACATATTGTGAAGAAGCTGTGCAAATACATACCATAATATGTTGATGATTCTGAGCAGAGCTGACCTCTGAAGATCTTGTCTGTTCTAAGTGGGAAGGTAGTGGTTCCTGTAGTGCCCATACATAATTTAAGAAGTTTGCAGCTGCTGCCTATAGGCTTCCAAAACCAGTGATGCTCAAAAGACCTTGGCAGCACTTTGCTGCTTTTCTCAGTGGCACCCAGGAGTGTATAAGGAGAGATATATTTTTTTTTTCTCTCTGAATATCAGAGTCCTTCATTTACTTCTCCTTGGCAAACCCTGTGTGAAGTAAAAGGCAATAACCACACTTTAGAAAGACAGATCACATGGTTTGCCTCAAATACCAGCTTGGTAAAACTACAATTTTTCTTCAAACACAAATCAAACTTAAAAAGAAATATCTAGAAGTTGTTAGCATCCTCAATCTTTAAACCAAAGTTTCAACCTATTAGTTGCTCTGACAGTTTTTCAACAAGATATTTTATTTTGGATAAAATAAAATCTGGTGATCCTGGATTTCTATTCCTCACTCCTAAATTCTGCATTTTAAAATAAAATATTTAGAGAACAAAAAAGAAATGTGTCAAGTCATTTTTCCTATTGATGAAGAGCATTTTTTTGGAAGCTGTCTGGACACAGAAACATCTATGCTTTATTTCCACTTACTTCAGCTAGTTTAAGGTGCAAACAAACATCTAAAAATCCCATTTATGGCCTTTTCTGTGAGGTCAATCTTATAAGTGTCTTAGAAAGTTCACTTCTTGCTGATTTTCCTATTCAGAAAGTGAACAGTAAAGTAGAAAGCTCAGGTCAGGTCCTGACTCAGTCTTCTTATCCTATGAAGAAGTGATAGGATTTGGATTTGTCTAGAGAAATGCTTTGCTACCAATTCCAGTGCTCTCACAGTATCTTAATCCTTCAATTTGACACCACTAATCTGATGAGTTTGACCACACTTAGAAAGCAGACAGAAACAGTGTGGGACAAGAAGTCAAATGTTTTCCTCTGGTGGAGGGCTAGGAAAAACAGTTGCCTATAATAAAAAGTATTTCTAGATGTTCTACTTAAAAAGAAGTACGTCCTTGTGAAATTACAGATTCCTTTCTTAGCCCAGTTATACGCAGCATTTACAAGCTCTTGGAAGAGCTGTTAAATAATGCATTTAGTTCCAAGTTATTCCTGCAGATGAGAACAACTATATTGAAGCTATCATGTAGTCCAACTCTGCTTTTCTTAGGAGTACTTGTATTTGCCTAGAAGGTTTCCCAATATTTTCCTTACTTTGTTGCCAGTGAGTATGAACCTGGAAGACCTTATGATCATTTTGCAAACCACCAGCTTCTCTGCATCTCAACTCATTTCTGCAGAGAGCAGAGAGGACTGAGCACCTTGCAGGGACACAAGTGGAATAATTTGCACACAGGTAGAATAATTTAGCATGAAAAATACTGTTGTAGTCAGCAAAACGATTCCCTCTATGATCAGTGAATGTAACAGGAAAGCAAAGGAAGTTAATGTCTGCCAGAAGGGAAATGAGAAAGCTCCCCAGTGTAGAGCTCAGCTGAGCAATCAATCTTGAATATGAAACCCAGCATGCCCAGAGCCAAACACCCTTCTCCTTCTCCCCAGGAGGAATTTATTAGTTGAGACACTTTCTGCAGTTTTCCCTCCATACTCTATTTTCATAGCTTAGAAGTGCTCCTGGAGGGCAAGCACACTAAAAGTGTGACTTGAGTAAACATAGCATTGCTCCTTGAGACAAGCAAGTTAGGTACCATGCACATTTCTTACTCCTACAAGGATGGCTGATGTACAGTAAGGTGTATTTTTGGCTGAGGAGGATACTTCTGCTGAGTTTGCCATTCAAGTCTTGGAGGCTGCTATCTCCTTCAGGAGTTTGTCCCACGGGTACTGCTGAGTGTGTTGATGGGTTCTTGACCTAAAGCCAAGGAGAGCCTGGCTGAGTGCAAATTTTGAGCCTGATTCTCCTTCACCCCTCTCAGCTCCTGTTGTAAGATATTCAGGAGATATCTTAATATTCCAGGATAGCACAACAGAGAGAGTGGTTATTTTAAACTGTAATCAGCACACTCTTTAGGGTCCATAGCACTGTGAACAAGGGAACTGATCCTCTCTGTCTCTGCAGGGCTAGGTGTGCAGTCAGTGAGGTATGCATTCGTTACACTGACTCACTGGGGCTTGTCTCTGGGTTGGGGTCATCCTGATTAGCTTGGCATGATGTCTGCAGAGTGAAAACTTCCACCTGAACCAGTCACTCTCACAGTCCACACAGCATGTAACTCAACTAAGTCTTAGATCTTTCTTTCATCTGACTCCCTCTAAAAGCACCTATTTCATCAATGACTACAACAAATGCCACGACTCTCCATGACTCCAGACACCCTCATTTCTTCAGAATCAGCTCTGTCTATGGACTTGTGCCACATGTGGATGGTCTCTGGGAATGGGACACAATGCTTCTCCCCATCATATAACGGTTGACACTGTAATGAACCATATTCCTTACTGAGACCATCAGTTCTGACACAAATCTAGTCTAGGGGTTCAATAATTAGTGTGCTGCTGCTATAAAAGTGTGGTCAATACAAACCATGCTATTTCTATCGACTTGTTTTCAGTTTGTTTTCTGAAGAAGTATTCCCAAGGCAGTAGTAAACTGACCACAGGTCAGATTAGAGGCATTGTTGACCTCTGTTTGCTGGTGCTGCCACTAAATCTTAAATACCCATTACAAAAGAGACCATCACATTGTTTCTAACAACCACTGCTTTGAGTGATGTTGTTATTTTTAAACTTCCACCCATAATGAATGCTCCCAGTCTGACAAATCTTTATTTTGTGGACTTGGCTAAAGATTTTGAAGAACATTTTTCAGGAGGGGATTGCTTCAATGATATGCTTTGCACATACTACTTGAACAATCCCTATCTGCAAACTGTGTTGTTAAGATATCATTTTACTTCTAGTGGAAGGAAGCAGGCAAATGCTGATGGATCGTCTCTAAGATGCATGAGCAGAGAAGGCAAATTAAACAATGAGATCTGGATGAATAATTGTTTTGTGTGCTTACCAGAGGAAATTGATTATCAGACATTCCTGATCAATTAATTTTCTCTACATCTGCTTTTTCACAAGAAAGAATATATTTCTCTTTATTAAAATTTCATGGTCTAAGGGAGCTTTTAATACTGTAAACCAATAATGCCAATAAACTCTTACTGGGAACAGTCCAGCCTAGCAGTGATGTGCAAAAACTTCAGATGTGGAAGCAAAGAAATTGGGGAAGTCAGGGTAAACAGGAACAACTAAACGAAAAGAAAGACATTCTTAAATGTAGTGGGTTTAAAGAGCCGACAGAGTAAAGCTCTCAAATGAATTGCAGAAAAAACCCCAAACCCTAGAATGGTATTTGGAGAGAGTTACAGGCAGAAATTACAAAGCAGATACAGAATCCATAAGCGAACCCCCTGAATTTCCCCCAACCCAAAACTAAATTTACAGTCCCCAGTGCTCCAATCCTCCCCCCATGCCTCTGCCATCCAAGAGGCCTAAGCACAGCCTCTGCAGGCCCCAAACCAGGTCTATCCTTACATGTTTGTCCTGATAACGCAGCTCCAGCCTGGCACAAGGCAGGAGGGGGAGGAAAGGAGCACAAGCTGGCCTTACTGTGAGCTTATGAAGAGATAGCAGAATTATGGGATGGAATAACAATCTTCCAGTCCTCAGAGGACTCTTTTTAACCTTATAGTTCCCAACCTGGGACATTAATGAATGGTAAACCTAGAGCATCCAAGTTGTAAGCAGGCTTAGTACTTAGTCATTGTGAAAAAGTGGAACTACTAAATAGTGGCTTGGGTTCCAGTGTAACATTTCAGTTCATTCATTGGTCAGCAGACCTTGGGCACACACTGATATCTGAGTGAGAGATATGGAAGTTATTCAGTTTGTCCTGCAGCAAGAACTGTGCTGCAGTGGGGAATCAGGGCTGTGCCTGTCCACTTACCCTATGAATTCCTTGTGTGGGCAGGGACTCCCCGGCAGCACAGATGAGGTGGTGGCTGAATTAAAAGCAATGGTCCAACATGAAACAAAAGAGCCACATTCACTTCTTGCCACCTTTCACACAAAGTGTTTCACTATTCAATGTATCTCTCTGGGTGGGTATTTTTTACTTTTCTGAAGATTTCCACAGGCAGTGCCTGCTGTGTCTAGATCAGTATTTGTGGTTTAGAGCTATTTGTACATTTTGACATGTGGGTAAAACACTGGATGGAGGATCTGGACTCTTTGAGATGGTTCTCACTATAAAATTGAGAAGATTATACATGGATAAGAAAATAGACAATTAAAAATCTTCTCTTGCAGGTACAGAAAGGATAACAAAGGACAGGGTTTTGTTATTCTGTACTGTTGCAATGGTTTACTAAAACAGAAGATGTTTGCCTGTAGTTTAAAAGGTGAAATAGACAGTTACAGCATTTGCTGTAGTGGTCATCTAGGAGATGGATATTCACAGATGGAGATATCCAGATGGAGATACTCTTGAAAAGATGCTCCTAACTCAGGCTCCTGTCACCACCCAGGCAGCAACTAGACTCTTCAAATGTTTTGATCCCTCATGGTAGTATTACCTCTCTGCAAAAAATGCTAACAAATAAATAAATAAGTAAATAAATTACTTTTTTTTTTTTTTTAATCAAACACCCTGTAGATGCACCAATTAGGTGATGGAAGGTAAGTAAGACTCATTTGTAGCTGAACCCATAAACACAATTTCTACTACAGCAAGTTATGTGTCAAGGAGCCAGGTATTCATAGAGTGTTTAGGGGAATTTAACCTGAGTCTGTGAGGTGCAGTGATTTACTGTTGCAAATTTTCCTCTGTCAGCTCCAGCTTTTCCTCATAATACTATGTTCTCCTCTAGGAAATACTTTCTGGCATCTATCTCAAAAGTAGGAATGTTTTCTTCACCAGTTGGGCAAGAGGGAATAGCAGCAAGGACGAAAGTGGTGTCCTTGAATCCTTCATACAAAAAAATTCAGATTCAATCTGTTTACAAAGGTTAGATACCAGTACATTATTCAAATCCCATTAGACTGCAGCATCAAGGGTTAGATGATATTTAGATAGATCCTGCCAACATAAATCTCCATTTTCTTTCCTTAGTGCGGTTAACATAACACATTTCACCTTGTGGCACAGAAGAAACATTCTAAAGAAGCAGAAAGACAATGCAATTTAACCCAAAATCTCAGTTTCTTGGTTAATCTTGCAAACAACGGTGCTGTTTACAACTGTATGACAGGTAAGCACCTACCCAAATCTCCTATTTGAAATCACAACCTTAAAATCAGACGTTCTCTCCACAAACATCCCGGTTATCACTTGTAGAGTGTAGAAACGTAGTTAGTATAGGTGGAACCTGCACTGTTTTTTAATGAAAAACCTAATAGAAACCCTTAAACATCTTGTCTGTTTTTCTTTTTGGCCTGGTTTTGAAGAGAGGGGTCACACCACCATGAGTCCACGGAACTCCCAAAGAAACCCCTGGGAAGGAAAGAAGGAACAAAACCCTGTCTCAGGTATATCTTTTAAAACCTGTCTTGCTTCACTCTGTAGGATTATGGGAAGGGGAAATGTCATGCTCATTTTCAAGATCATCCTAGAGACAGCATAGCAATAAAAAAAGTGTAGGAGAAATTGGAAAGCCTCTGAATCTTTGTTAACTGATGGGAGCTAGGGACCAGCCTGACCTTCTGGAAATGGTTGCTTGCACGAACAGATGAGCTGTACTAATTCCTATGACAGACCTCGGCCAGCAAGTCCCTTTTGCTCAGTTGTAACTTCTGCTGGAGTAGATAATTAGATTGCCACGTTACAGCTACACAAGGTCCTTACAACCAGTGAATCAAAACTTCCCTGCCTCTCCGTAATCGCTGCTGTTGCCAAAACAAAGGTATTTTGCACTCAACTGCAAATCTGTGACTTTAAATACATCTTGCTCCTACAGCTAGGCTCACTTGAAAAATGGTGGTTCAGCCAATAAACAGCCTGTTAATTTGCTGAAGAGATTATTGAACCTTGCCAAAATGCAAAAAGAAAAAAGAAGAAAAAAAAAAAAAGAAAAAAAAAAAAAAGAGCTGAGCTATTCCATCACCACTAATAAAAAAGTGAAAGTGATGAGACAAACTGTGTGTATGGGAAATTAAATCTCGGAGACAAAACAAGATGGTTAGCTAGAAAAGCAGCCAAGCAACCAGGAGACAGTGACACTGCTATCATAAAATATCCCTATTTTTGGCTGCCAGATTCTTAATAAATACTCCCTTTGCTTCAGTGTTTCACATTCCACCTTCTGTCTATTCATTTTCTTACTGTGGAATAAAGCTTCCCACTACTTCTGGTTTTCAGTTTCCAATTCCAGTTTCCTCAGAGTTAATTCTGCATTGTTATTCTGTGCTGTGCTGTAGAAACACTCCAATGAACTATTGCACACATTTAGGACTGGCAACATCTTCCTCTTCTAGCTGATTCCCCAGGAATCAGTAAAAAGATGCTTTGGTCCACGACGGAGTTTCTAGGTCTTTCTGCACACAAGTTCTGTCAATCCTCACTGCTAGGATAGTTTGTTATAAAATCTTGTCTTTAACCAAGTAAGAACTTCCAAATGTTGGTAGCTAACATTAAAAATATAGAAACAAACTACTATTATTGAGAAAAACCATTTTAATAATGAAGAAAATGTTCAGTTTAAAGTTCCTCCAGTATTTGCCTTTCCTCCTTGAGGACTGCCCTCAGGAAAAGGAAGAAGAGCTCTTCATGCTTCATCTCATGAAGTCTGGCTTAGCATTGGCATGAGAATCTCTGTTAAAGCAGACTAGTGCAGAATTCCTTCAGTCAACATTCTTTGGAAAACCCTGTACTATACAACCTGCACGTCTGTAATCATGGAGCAAAACCTTCCAGGAGGAAAAACCCTCATCTTCTGAGCAACCAGCTAGCAGAGGAAGGACCGTGACTGTCACAAGATCCTATTTCTGAAAAACAAACATTTGCAGATAGATTGAAGACTGTTTGCTGCTGCACGCTCATTGGTATAATTATTTTTAATTGCAGAGTCTGTGAGGCTCCCAGCTTTCATTGATTGTCACAGGCAACAGGAGAGCTTACTCATTTCATGCCATTGGAAAAACTGGCACAGAATAAACCCATCAAGTGGAAACAAGGAATTAAGCACCAGTGGTTTGCCAGGGCTTTGATGACAGCCTTCTCCTCCTTTCTTTTCACTGCCCTGCTAACAGCTGAGTGATACACAAGAAAAGGCAAAAGAAAAGAATCCCTTCAACAGGAGACAAAAATGAATCACTTTAGAATAAACATAATTCCTCAGCCATGAAGGGCAATTAAACTTATTTTACTAGTGAAAAGGGAAGCTTAATAAAGTTATAAGTGTTTTAAAACTCATAAAAGCAATTTTTCCATTTCACCTTCACGGATGAGCTCTTGCAAGTCACAAGTTTGTGAGCTCATTATTAGCTGCCATTCAGGGAGCAGGAGGCTGTTCAAGTGCTCTGTCAACTCTCTCCATTTCCAAGCTTCTCACCACTAATTCCAAGTGGGTGGGTTTGGGTTTTTTTGTTTGTTTTGTTTTGTTTTGTTTTGGGTTTTTTTGGGGTTTTTGTTTGTTTGTTGTTGTTTTTTGTTTGGTTTGGTCATGGTTGGTTTTGTTCTGTTTTTTTTCCCTACCATCCAAGGAATTTGAATCTAATAACTATTATGATTAAAACAAGGCAAATAATGCATTTGGATGCCTATCTTCTCTCTTTATGATAGCTCTGTGGAATGATCAGCCAAATCATGGGTAGGTTGTTTTGTTTCCTCAGCAAGTGCCTGTTGAAAAATAGGTGGAAATACATTACTTAGACTCTGAACATGCAATGTGAGAAGTAAAGCTAAGAACAATGTGATGGAGCAAATCCTGAAACACAAGAGTGGTAAGTACACAAGCAGGTTAAAGAAAGGCATTTGAAAGCCTGGGTGGTTTAAGCCTGGTTTATTCACAAACACAATTGCCACTGTCTGAGCAGATCCATATCGTTTTAAGTGTCTTCATTGTGCCTGGGTTTCTGCATTATTTGTAATTTTTTCCCCTAGTCTGAATGACTTGGCTTGCCACAGATTGACTTATTTTAGTGGCTCTAGCCTAAAATTGATTGGGAGTTACAGACTGAAATTGCCTTTACTTTCCAGTGTTTATACAGTCACACATAGGACTGGGAGCAAGGAGGATAGTTTGTGATTTGTTTCTCATTCCTAGCAAGTCACATACAGTAAAACTGAACTTTATTTGGGACCTGTTGCTCTGATGACGTTTGCATCTATGAATGCTTCAGGAAGTTAATGCAATTCTTCTGATAACAGTGAGTGAAAGCTGTGTGCAAGGGTTTTGCCTTTTAACAGCAGCTGCCTTGTACCGACCCATATAAAATAAATAGTGAGATGCAGTGCTTCAGTCACTGCTGCCCATTCTGTGGAGGAGGACACAAAAGATACCATCTCAGACATGTAGAACAACAGCACAATATAGGCACACCCCAGGTGGCATTCCCAAGAGAATCTACGTACAAGCAAGAAGACTGCCAAACCCACAGCTTTCACTCACTCACCTCCCTAAGTGGCTACCTCTTAAAAGCCAGTGGCTTTGTTCCTGTGCTTAAAATGTGGGAAATGATGTTACTTAGATGTTACTTCTCAAGATAACAACATGACAGGAAAATCACACTGCCTATAAAGTGCCACCCTGACATTTTATTCAGTTGCACTCTCCTGTGCTTATTGATGTGTTGTGGAGAGCTTGGTGCAGGCCTGGCTGACTGAGAAGGGTCACAGCCAGGTCAACCTGATAGAAATGAGCAAAGAAGTAGGATAGAGAGCGGTTCAAGGATGGGGTGTTTTTTGAGATGAGGAAGTTCCAGTTAAAACTGGTAAACGGGAAGCAGGTGTCCCTCGAAAGGAGAAGTCTTGGCAAAACATGGTAGACAGGATGCAGGAAAAGGATGTTCGCATAGTTAGCTAATCACATTGTTAACCACAGGCATGGACTATTAGGCGGAGTCAACCTCCACAATATAGCCAATTATGAGCTCAGCTTTTGCAATATGTATAAGCTAATTAAGAAGTGTATTTAAGCAGGATGATATCGATCAATAAACGAGTTTGCTGGTGAACCATCTGGTGTCCGCATCTCCCTTCTCCGACAATGTGTTATTTCAAATGTCCTGTGATGAAAAGGTGATCAGACTTCTGGAGTGGTATTGGTGCATTGGGCTACAGTTGCTTCTGGAGGCTGATCAGGATTATTTTTGCTGGACCACACACCATCAGATCTCTTTTGTGGACATCCTCATCAGAACTCCCCAGGATGTGGGCGCTGTACGAGCACATGTGTGTGCACATCTAAATTTTAGGAAGCAGCTCCTCCTTGAACCCTCAGGTGTCACTATTACGAGTACCACATTTGTACTCAGCTACAATTGCACTGTGTGCTTGTATGATGCTTATTGAGCCAGAGGCCATGCCAACAAACCTACTGGAGATATTCCCAATGCTAATCTTGTTCATTTGTAAACACTAGCACAGTTTTTTAAACATGGTGAATTAAAAAAAAAACCAGACCAACAACAAACCAATAACAAACAAAATGAACAAGCTATCAATTATATATTTTAACAACCTTACCTTTGCCACCAGAATAAAATTACATTTAAGCCTATCCACACCAATATCCTCTGTAAGTTCCATGGGCCAAAGAGGAATCAAATTTCAATATTGATACATATTAATATTATAGACTCACAGAATCATAGAATGGTAAGGTTGGAAGGGACCTCAAGGATCATCCTGTTCCAGGAGTTCCAACCCCCTGCCATAGGCAGGGACACCTGCCACTAGCACAG
>VWZE01006809.1:269795-314196 GCA_013396675.1 Eubucco bourcierii | reverse complement strand
GTCTCCTGGAAGCCTTCTCTTGTCCAGGCTGAAGAGCCCCAACTTTCTCAGCCTGTCCTCATAGCAGAGCTGCTCCAGCCCTCTGATCATCTTTGTGGCCTCCTTTGGACCCATTCCAACAGTTCCATGTCCTTCCTGTGCTGAGGGCTCCAGAACTGCACACAGTACTCCAGGTGATATATCGATATAGCCAGGTTATATTGATATATATATAATAATATGATGTATAATATGAATGTATTTTATTAATAGATACAAATATTATATTTACCTGGTTGTTGCAGAGTAATATGAGGAAAGACTGAGGCAGCTGAGGCTTTTTAGTTTGGAAAGACGGAGACTGAGGGATGACCTCATTCATGTTTATAAATATGCGAAGGGTGAGTGCCAGGAGGATGGAACCAAGGTCTGTTCAGTGATGCTCAATGACAGGACAAGGGGCAATGGGTGGAAATTGAAGCACAGGAAGTTCCACATAAACATGAAGAGGAATTTTTTCAATGTGAGGGTGACACAACACTGGCACAGGCTGCTCAAGGGTGGTTGTCTTCCTCTCTGGAGATATTCAAGACCCGTCTGGATGCATTCCTGTGTGATCTGATATAGGTGATCCTGCTCTGGCAGGGAGTGGGACTAGGTGATATTTTTGAGGTCACTTATAGCCCCTAGTATTCTGTGATTCTAAGTAACATATTGCTGTGTTAGTTTGAGGCCACAAGCTACGCAGGACTGGATGACAGGGGTGACTCTTACAGCACCAAAGCCAGAAAGGTTATAGTAGTACCAACAGTATGTTAGCAGAACAGACTTTTGAAAATTATATCCATTTTTTTCCCTCTTGTGATGGGAAACAAATGTCCCCTTCAGACAGAGATTCAATAAGCACTCTGTGCAGTGCCCCAACACAATGTCGTTGTGTGATCCACACCGCTTTACTGTTTTCTAATATAACAGCTCTCCAATGTGAAGTGCTGTTAATGATCAGCATAAAATGTGAATCATTTTACTGCTATCATAAATCAAAATTTATTTTGTACCTGGACTGCCATGAGGGTATGATTAACTTTTATAAAATGGGCAGGATTTGAGGAGTCGTTTGATTGGTCAATATTGGCCTTAAGCCACAGGTATAGATCTTTATGACTAAACAGGTCGAAATTCATTAGCCCTGTGCCCCTCCTTCATATCACATTTCTGTAAAATGGCAAGAAAAAAAAAGTGCTAGTGAGAAAAAAAATCTTTGTGTTCACATCTGACTTATTTTCTCCCAGTAGAATGCAAATACACCACAGGCTTTAGGTTGACACTTGCTACATGATGATCTGTAAAAATCTGCTGTCCCTTTGGATGATACTATGAAGGTTGAGCATCTTGGAGGTGCTTATCAAAGCCAGTATTCTGTGAAAGGTGTTTGTTCCTCTCAGCCAAAGCCTGAAGCCATCACTGCTCCTTTCCTCTGTCCAAGGCCAGGACTGAGCCACATGAAAACACCTGGTCCTGCTTGGAGAGCCAAAATGAGAAGAAAAACATGACATAGATTGAACAGAAGTCCCTGATGTTACTGAGTCTCAGTTGTTGCCTCCTCCATGGCATGGGGAAAATCCCAGGGTGGCTTCTACTTAAATTAGAGTATATAATTTTGCACTGTTTGTTCATTTCGTGCTTTTAGTCTTCCTCCTCAGTGCACAGACATCAAAGTTCATGAGAAGTAGGAGACTTCAGGTCTACAACATTCACCTGTAGATGTTGCTATCCAGAGCTATCAACACCAGCATGACTTTGCTGGAAGCTAAAAAGGCTTTGCATTTTGTTTTCCTATCTCCCTGCCCATGCAGGTGTGAATGCTAAGTTGCCTGGCACACAGCAAACAGTCCTGCAGATAACTCAGCACACCATAAGGAGGGTGAGGTAACTACCTGTGCTAAACACTGCTTTTTTTCAGAAGTTCTTATGGATCTGAGAAAGATTTCAGTTCTATCCCCCACTTGGGGCAGGCACAGGGAATATTTCTCTGCTTTGGTGGAGACACTTGTTTTCCTACGTGAAAAAATTACCAAGAAACATGAAGCCTCACTACCGCTTGTGGTCAGCTGCAGAGCTTTAACCAGCAGGAATCTATGTATCAGCTATCAAACTAGAGAAGGGACTGCAAGTTGAGCAGCACCACAGGAATGTGTCCTTGAAAAGCTCACGGCGACACCTGCAGTGGTACATGGCTCTGACCAGCGCTTCACAGAAGCATTCATCACGTTCCTCAGCAACCCCATGGAGCTCATCTCCAGGTGATGATGATAAGGACCCATGGAGAGGCTATGTCACAGTGGGAGTCCAGCCAGGACCTTTTATCACTCCTCCCTGCCACCTGCCATTAAACTGTAATAATTGTCTCCAGACAGTTAATGATGTGTTTGTGTACCAGAGTTTCTAAAACTCTAAGCAATTCTTATCATCCCTTTAAAGAACTTCCTTCAGCCATCTCAAACTGCTCTTCCCACGAGACCTATAAATGAATCAGCGAACAGTGGCAGTGAAGGAATCCAAACAGAATCTGTTGCATTATATTTGGGAATTAGGCATTCTTAGAAATTCTTCAGAAAATTTAATTACTGTTTACATAGTAAAAAAAAACAACCCCAAACTCTCCTTTGTAAATGCATAAACATTAACTAAAAAAAAAAAAATCCAAGAAAACAAGAGAAACTGTGCAGTGTTGTTTTGTCTCCTTAAAGCAGCCAGGGCATGATTAGTGCAGAGTTAGTATTAGGATAAGAGTAAAACCCCTATTAGATGGATAATAGCTTTCTTTGCTCAAAGGAAACCTAAAGAGATTTTGCTACTCTAAACAACAAACATAAAGGAACAATCAAACCTGGAAGAAGCACATATGTAAAATTTGCTGAGTGGTCATGTGTCATCTGAGTGGTCAAAGATTTATCATGTCTGTGAAGTAAACAGCCTCTGCAGAAGATTTTAGAACCTTTCTGACTGAGTGGCCAGAAAGCACAGCCAAACAGGCAAAACCACACTCATCACTTCCCCAACACTCAACTGCTTCTTGTTCAGATAAGAAAGGAGTCACCTGCAATTTTAACAGGAGCTGTTGCTGGCCACCTTGCATAGATTTTTTTCATGTCAGAGGGTCCTCCTCTACCTCAGAGTGTTCCTTCCAAGGGAGAATGTGTTATTCTGCATTTGAGGCAGCACTTTGAAACACTTTGATTCATCTGAGGTGCTTCTGAGTGATTTAGTCTATTTTGATTGCTGTTAAAAGAAAACAGATAAACAGCTGTGCTGAAATAAGAGCTGTTTTCCTCATGGACTATAAATTATTTCAGGAATAAAAGACCCTCTTTTTTTCAAGCAGTGCAGAATGGGACATATTTAGGTTCTCAGATCTGAGGAGCATCTCCCTGAACTGGAACTTGTACAATGACACCATTAGGAATTACTTCATCTGCAGTATTACTTCCGAATGGCATCTCTCCCCCACTAACACAGGTGGCTGAGTGCAGACTGGGCAGACCTGTAAATATTCTTGTTTGACTTGTGCCCTGCACTTCCAGGGTTCTTTCACAGTCTTTAGTGTCTTCACATGACCATCTGTCCTCCTGGTCGTCTGCCCAGGGACAACCTGCTCCTACCCTCAGCAATGGACATATGGTATGAATGCTGAGTGAGGGCAGTCTCCACTGCAGGGAAGGGGCAGGGAACTGGGAAATTCAGGGAAATTCTCCTCTACCTTCCCCTCCACTCAATGTTTGCTCCAGCAGGGAACAGGCAAAAGCTGGGCTTTAACAACACAGATAGTGAGGATCCCCAAGATCCCTGGTTGCTCATGCTGCTCCTAGAGGACTCACAGCCAGGCAGAGGAGACCCAGGGAAGGCAACCTCTTTGGAGTAGTTTACCCTCAACTCTCTGCATAACCGACAGAGCTTTTTGAGTTTTCTGCCATCTGACTCGCTTCAGGCTGTGTTCAGACGAAAACAGCCAGTTCTGAAGGGAGCTGGGGAAGGCTGGCTCCCATCAGATATCGTGCCTGCAGACATCTACCTATGGGCTGGCAGTCTGTGCTTCCTACAGGCTTCACCCTCTAACAGCTCCCGCGGGATGCTGCGGTGAAAGGCAGCCGTGGGGGCAGCATAGCTCGGAGCACCCACACCCAAAGGTTGGATTTGCGCTTTACACAGACAGGTGAGTGTCATTTTAAGGCTTGGATACCACGACACCAAACTCACGATTGCGTTTCGCCTGAGTGCTGCTGGTGGAAAGCTGATGTACCCCAAACCCATTCTGCCTTCAACAGCAATTGCCGAAAGCCATCTCCCTGAGAGTTTCGTTTGCGTACAGGCTGGCAGAAAGCAGAGGGTCGCTTTCACCACAGGACACGGGATACACAGGCAGGGATAATGAGCTCCAGGCTCTCATGCTGAGGGATGATTAGAGCAATAGAGTTCTTTGAAGGCAGGAGATATCCTTAGGGCCATAGGAGACAGCAGGTCCAAACAACAGGGAATTAAGTCAGTACTTCTTCCAGAAAATAATCAATTTGCCACGATTTGTCACATATATATAATAAAAAAATTAGTGTGCAGTTTTGTTCCTTCAATAGTGCCTTCTAATGGGTTCTGGTATGATTTATTTACAAAGGCTTGTTGTGGTGTTTTATTAATTTTATTTCAACATTTTATTACAGACAATAAAAGGCAAGAAAATACTTTGAAATATTGCTAGCTCTTATTATGGTCATAAAATACCCTTGACTAGAGAGTGAAGTACTTGGTATTCTATAAAAAAAAGTAAAATCAAATTTTTGCTTCATAGTTCACCCAAATCATGCTACAGAGATGGAAAAAAGTGGCTCAAAATGAAGTGCCTAGAGAGAAGATTTAGAAGTGAGTTGATAGATTAAACGGGCCCGTATTGTTGGGGCCAGATGACATTAACTCAAGTGTTCAAATAGTACTCAGATACGAAGCTGAGGAATCATGGAGTATTGTTTAACTGAGCCTGCCTGCCTGAGAAATGCAGAGCAATAAATACAATCTTAATGGCAAAATATTATTGCTCTTTAAAAGAGCTTTGGGAGTGTTGTAAGAATCCAGAGATTAGCAATTCTGTCTTTTGCACCAGATTAAAAAAAATAATAAAATCAGATACAACAAAGAAAATACTTAGAAAATATTGATATAAAGCCCCTGCTCTGTTGTAAAGAATTGATGGGACTTCTTGTGAACAAGAAATTGCATCTTACAAATCTCTCAGGTAATTTTCAATGAGCCAATAAGCTTGATAGTAAATAAGGTTTGGTCAGAGCAAAGGAGATGGAGTTTCGAAAAACTTCAATGTCTTACCAAAAACTGCTAATGAAACTAAGTTCTCATGGCATAAGAAGGGAAGTCCTACTCCAGATTAATTACTGAAAGCAATTAATTAGGAACTGCTTAATTAATTAAGCAACAGGGTAGGAATGAAGAGTTTGTTTTCACACTAGAGAGGGGTCCTATGCTACGGATCTGTGTTTGTGCATTCATGAATGACACAGGACAAGGGGACGATGCACAACCAAATCAACATCTGACTTGATGAGCTGTAGAAAAGTGTTATGATGTTCTGCACTTTCACATTACAAACACTTTGTTCATTTCAGACTCTTTTCCCAGCTCTCACCACCAGGTACATTATGTGGAAATGCATTATTCTTTCTGTCTCAAGTACAAGGGTGTTCTGATGGCTGTGGTGTCTTTACTGAAGGAGTACTACATGGCACGTGGGTGTCTCCTGAACCCAAAGGAGATGTTCTTTGGAAAACCCTGCAATGTGACAGTAGATCTCTGGTTTGTGTGCCATGTGTATCCATACAGTATAGTGTGTATTCCCTGCATGTCCTGTGCCAGGGCAGTGGCAGAGAAGCACAGACTCATAGAACCATTTATGCTGGAGAAGCACAGACTCATAGAATCATTCATGTTGGAGAGCACCTTTGAGATCATTGAGCCCAACTGTTAACTCGGTGTGGTGGTTTGGGCTAACTGCCCTTTAAGAAGACAACAGAAAGAAAGTCCTCCAAAAAGAGATAGAGTCCCAAGGGAGAGACTCTATCCCAGGATTATTGTAACTGTTATTCTATTCCACTTTCCAGTATCACAGTTTGCAAAACAGTGCCTTGCTGATACTGCTCTCTTCTGCCTGCTTGAACTCTCTTCACCTCTCTCCTGGGTAGGAGCACACATACCTGCCTATCTCATGGTTTGTCTGGGGCAGATGGCTTCTAGCTGGCAGGGAATTTTGAGATGTGTCATGAGGCCTGAGGTGGGGAGGGCTGAAGTTGAATGGGTGGAGGATTCTAGAAGGTTTTGATCTGGTAAGCTTGGCCTGGTTTGTGAAGGTATTCCCTCTACCTGAATGCCTTCTGTACATGTGTACTTGTAAATAGAGTCTTGGCGTTTTTATTTTCACTCCCTAAAAGGAGTAAATATAATTTCTGTCCTCTGGTATTGGGCAGCTCATGGCCCTAAACCAGCACTCCTAGCACTGCCAAGTCCACCACTAAACCATATCCCTAAGTGCCACATCTACACGTCTGTTAGATACATCCAGATACTCACCGCCTCCTTGGGCAGCCTGCTCCAGTACTTTACAATCCTAATACCCAAGCTAAATCTCCCCTGACATAACCTGAAACCTTTGGTTCTACCATGTGTTAGTTGGGAGAAGTGACCAAACCACACCTCACATGGTCACTTCCCTGGTCCTGCTGGCCACACTGTTCCTGATACAAGCCAGGATGCTGTTTGCCTTCTTGGCCACCTGGGCACACTGGTGGCTCATGGTCAGTTGGATGTCAACCAAAGACTGTGGGAAGAAGAAGTAAAGAAAACATTTGGGCTCATGTGTGAGATGCTCACTGATAACGGTTAACCCCTCCTGACTCTGCCTGGGGGGTGGTTCTGAACCTGATTCCAGGTGCAACGGTCAGCCCACTCCCACATCCTGTTTGGACCCCTATAAAAGCAGAGGACCTTCCTGTTTCCTTCTCTCTCTGCTCTGTTTCACCTGACAGCATCACCCTGTTCCTGCTACTGCTTTACCATGTGGCCAGCCAACCACGTGGTGGACCAATTGCCTCCTGAATCTACCTTCATCTCCATCCATTTTCCACCAACCTGGTTTTGTATATATTTTGTATCTGTTTTTTTTTTTTCCCTCCCCTTATACTTTTGCATCTCCCCTTACCTTAAATACCTTCTATTTATTGTTAATGTTTTCCTTTTAACTTCCAAATTGGAGCAAGACTGTTAGAATCATAGAATGGTAAGGTTGGAAGGGACCTCAAGGATCATCTAGTTCCAACCCCCTGCCATAGGCAGGGACACCTCCCACTAGCACAGGTTACTCAAGGCCTCGTCCAACCTGGCCTTGAACACCTCCAGGGAGGGAGCAGCCACAACCTCCCTGGGCAAACTGTGCCAGTGTCTCACCGGAAAGAACTTCCTCCCAACATCCAGTCTAAATCTCCCCTCTGCCAGTTCAAACCCATTGCCCCTTGTCCTGTCATTACAAGACATTGTCAATAGTCCCTCCCCAGCCTTCCTGTAGGCCCCCTTCAGATCCTGGAAGGCTACTCTAAGGTCTCCTGGAAGTCTTCTCCTCTCCAGGCTGAAGAGCTCCAACTCTCTCAGCCTGTCTTCAGGTGTTTTTCCCCTTTCCACTCTACCTAATTCTTTTTCTTTCCAAAGGGAGAAGAGGGGGATGCATCCTATATATATTATTCTTCTGTTAGACTTTGGGTCTCTGGGAAGCTTAAACCAGGACACCCACATACCACAAAGCAGACAGGAGATTATGACCTTGTGCACGTGGAGGACTCCCGTGCAGACAATGTGGACATCCTTCAGAAGCAATTTGCTGAACTTTATTTTATCTTGCACTATTCACTTAGCTCCACATATAAACACAAACTGATAAACAGAGGCAGACAAGTCATCACCAGCAAAATAAAACAAACTGGATGGAAAAGGTAAAGCAATGTCACCTAGATAACAGTGATATGAATATATTGAAAAGACTATTTATGAACTCTGATATTGTAAATCTATCCCAGTTCCTGGTGAAATAGAAACGTGCCCTTTCTGTGGCTCAGCGTCCTGGTGCTGCACAGAAATCCTCCTAGGAAAAAAACTTGTGCTGAATTTTTCTTGGATTTTGGTTGGTTTGTTTGCCTTTACTCTTAAACAAACCACAAGTGTCTTCCAGTGCTCAGTCTGCATGCGGTCACTGTTCAGATTTTGAGCTAAAAATTGGCCCACTTGATACCATACACCACATAAAATCCAAACACAAGAACTTTCATACCATATCAAGAGAAGCAGGAGGAATTTTCAGTCCAATCCATCACCACCTCATGTTCAATCAATTTTCTCTCAGTGCTGAACTTGTTCATCTTACTCCATTTCCTGTATTTCCCTTACGTGGGGTGAATCCATCCCATCCAGTATTTATGGCAACCCTTATTTTATATTGATTATTTCTAGTTCTCAGTATTCAGCAGCAACAGAATTCTCTGTTGAAGTTCAATGTGAATTCCGACTAGAGTAGGATTCTTGTGATAATTATTCTATGAGTTGATTACAGGTAAACGGCTGTGCATAAGGTCAGTTGCAGTTACTGGTGTCACACAGTGAATTCCTGTAAACTGTCACACACTTGGTGCTGCAGCCTTTTCTTCTCTTGGGAAAAAGTGCACCAGAGCTAACTGAACTCCATGCACCAAAATTTGTCTCACAGGCTGTCTTGATTGAATGCAGTTTTTTTCTGTCTCAGGCTTGTGGTGTTTTCCCCTGAAGATCATATTAGCAGCTTTTTCTTCTCTTCTGTATTCTTATTCAGTTGCTATGTGATGCAAGTTTCAAGGTCAGGCAATACCACCATGTGCCTTCATTCCAATACTCCTTCTTTGGGCAAAAATCTCATCAAAATTAGTCAGGGAGGAATGTGAAACATCTTTCTAATACTGCTTGCTTGTTTTGGGGATACAACTGAACCCTGATTAGGTATGTGTTACTTCATGTCTGCTGCTCTACTCTGTTTTCTGACTCTTTCTGGGAGTATTAAGACTGGAGTCAAACACTTGCAAAACAATCCAGATAAATTCAGTGTTTACAAGCCTCTCTCCTCACGTGTGCTCAGCCATGGTTAGATGTCTCAGAAACCTCTACAGTTTGCAAATGTGAAGAGCAGAAAATTTGGTCATTAGTGCATCCCAGTTGGAGAGGTTATTTCCTCACACCTCTGTAGGGCCAGTCTTAGAGGCCAACCAGAATCTCCTGTGTAGGAGCTTCTCCTGCTGGTACCAAGACAAAGGTGTCTCCATCCCTGTCTGCTGTCTGTGGTCTAACACCAAGCCTGGATATGGTTTGCAGCTATTTCTCATTGCCACAGGTACTTGCCATCCTTGATTGCCCCTCTTTACTCCTCACATCTCCCCTGTTACAGCCAGAGTTCTTCTAGGCAGGGCTCCCAAATGCACAGGAGCATGTAGGCATTTCGAAGCATGGAGATATAGGCAGCATTGCAGAGCTGAACTGAGCTGTCCTTCTCCTAGTTGGCTTGGCTGTGAACATCTGGAGGAAAGACATCTAAATTTGTTGGATATAGACTGCGGTAGAACCTACAAAGACAGGTCAGGGTTTAATAAGGCACTCATAGCTATTCAGAAGCTGTCAATATCTTGTACAACTAATACAGAGTGTGTACATGGATACTGAAAAATTTCTGCTGTTCAGGTAGGTATCAACACAGCTCTTGGGAGATGGACAAAATCATAGCCCTGATCTGAGAGCTTAAGGGTCTCTTTTCTCTCCCCATCTCTCATGGGGATGCCTGAATAGCTTCCTAAGAAAAGCTCCAGGAGGAAAACTAGTTTTTGAAATTGGAGAAGATGATTTGTGTGGGAAGAAGAAAAGATCAAAGACTAATTAACTTAGTTCATAGGAAATGAACTGCAGCTCAAACAAGAAAAAAAATTAGAAAAATAAGAGAGGTCTCAAGTTGTAGAATTCAGATCATATGATCTGAACAACTCTACAGTGTTTGCAGTGAGACCAAGAGGCCTTGTAGCATTTCAATAAGAAGGTTGAGACTGAAAGAGTTTCCTGCACAACCTGTTATAAAACAGAAAAGGAAAGCTTGAGAAATGTATAAGCTCTGCTAAGTCCTCTCTCAAAAACTGTTTGGCTTTGGCGGGTTGTTTTTTGATTTTTTTTTTGTGTGTGTGGTTTTTGTTTGTTTGTTTGTTTGCTTTATTTTTTTTCTGTTTGTGTGGTTTTTCTTTTTTTGTGTTGTTTTTTTTTTCTTTCTTTTCCAAAGGTGAAAATCAGTACAAATTATGGGGAATAGAAGTTGCTACCTTAAAAAATAACTTTGAGGACATTTGGACTGCAGCACTGTGTGTTAATTGCTCTTCAGCCCTTATTCAGAAAGCTCTGAGTATTTAAAATGCCAGTGGAAGTGAGGAGAGCTGTGTCTTCTAAACAAATCCAAAGATCAGTCTTTACATATTTCCACCTTTTAGGCCATTGTAAAACTTTCAGATAAAAATTTTGAGCATCCACAGGGCAACTATCTAATGCCTTTCTCTTCACAGAGAAAACCCAGTTTGTTAGGCTTTGATTCTCCCCAGATTCCCTGAGCAGAGCTAAATAATAGAACCTGGGTTAGTGAAACGTATGGGAAAGTGTTAAAATGAAGCACAGGCTGAAACCCAGCCCTGCTGAAGCATATCTAAAAGTTCTGTTGACTTCTACAGGGGCAGTATAATATATCTGCTTTGGAGAGGATGAGTTTAATTTTATAATAGGATTAACACAGCTGCTCCAAAAGAGACTCATTCAGCCCTAACTGCTTTCAACTTTCTGACAGCCTTTTCCCGACCTCATCTTTGATGCTGAAATAGCTAAGAGAGACTCCAAAACCCAGCTGAGTTTGGTTCTCAGCTTCACTGGGGAGATGAACATTAGATTCTAAGAGAACATTGAGTGGTGGATTTGCCAGGATGAGGCTCTGAGGGCAGAGTCTTTCTCACACATTTTGCAGGGAATGTTTCAACAGATTCCCTGCCTGGAATGCCTGTCGAGAGGAAAGTGTCCTGAAAGCACTGAGCTGACATTTTGCTGTCTCATTGCTACCCACAAACCCATTCTTTCATAATTGCACGAGAGGACACATCCTTCAGAAGTGTATTTTGGACTGCTTGCATGATAAATCACCTTTTGCATTGCAAAGGTTGCAGAACTCACAACCTGGTGTCTGTGTTTCTTAGCCATGTCTCTTAGAAAGAAAATTCCCTCCGTCCCTTTTGAGCTGTTTGTTTAAATATTGAAAATCAGAAACATCTATTTACACAGAAGTGTCTTTTTCATCCCTAGACACATCCATAATCTTGTCTTCTAAAGTTCAAAAGTGATGTGTATTCAAAAACAGGCTTGTGATTATTTCCTTAGATTTATCTATTTATTTATGAGCTAGGTTAGCTTGGTTTAAGTCATGTTGCAAGAACATCTGGGCTTACACTGGAGCTGAGAAGAGTAAATTTGGTTGCTGTCTTCATGCAAATGCATTTCAAGAGGAGTAAGAGCTGAAAGTCTGGAGAAAACCGTCTGTGAAAAATGAAGCCTGGAAGATGTTTGCTGCCAAGCTTACTGATCTGGGAAAAAGCTAACTTCCAAAACTTTCATCTCAACAGTTTTATTAGGGATTAGCACAGCTATCCTTGGCAAAAAGGTAACTCTCCTTCCATAGTTTCAAGTGGGAGAAAGCATCCTAAAGCTACTAAGAAAAGTAGCATGAGCAGTACGGCATGTTTTTCCCTCCCCTCCTCTCAAAACATCTGTGGTGCCTCTGCTGAGAATTTCTGTGAAGTTCAGCCTGAGGTAGACACACGGTGATGAGCTCTATTCAGATAACAGACGTTTGGCAAAATCATAAACGAGCAAAAGCAGGTCGTTAAACGGGGATTTAGGAACCATAGCCTACCCACAACGTGTGCGGGGGGGTGCGTTACGTGTGCCCGTGTCCATTCACAAGGCAAGAAGCAAACAAGAAGTTGCTTTCCACCAAGTGAGTAGCTGTGAGACTTTGGCTGAGGCCCTGGATCAAAAGGTCACGGAGAAGGCAAAGCACACAAACCCCACCTTGCTCTACAGGTATCAAAGTCAGCTGAATAAAGAACGTTTCAAGGATTAATTCAGGAGAACATCCTCTTCCAGGCAGGATACGCAAGGCCTCACTGATGAGAGTCAGAAAACAGAGATTAAAAGCAGTGGAGACTGTCTCATCTCGCAAACATTTGTTCAGAAAAGCGGTTCCACTGAGCAGCCATGCTAATAAAATAAGAGATAAGAACAGCAGCCATCACCAGGACTTTAATGCTCTGCTTAGGCTGCACTTTTGATCCTGAACAAAATCCCCAATGCTTCATGCCACCTGACAGTGCCCTATCTCCTGTGAATGGAACTGGTTTAAAGCAGCAATCTGTTTCTAAAGAACACAAAGCGTCTGATACAGGCTCTACTTTGGAAATCCCATGTAATTTCATAAAGAGAGGGTTATGCTTCACTAGCTTGTTAGAACATGTTGAGCTTCACTGTCAGTGTAAAGCTTCTATTATGGAATTGATGGCTACACTGGGTAGGATATTCATAAAGCTTTTAACTCAATTCCTTGGTTTCCAATTAAAATAACAGCTAAGAGGCAAAGTTACAGAGCCATGAGATATTAGTGCAATGCTTAAAATTAGGCTAATTCTAGAAACCATTTCTTTAAAAACCCCCCAAAACAAAACAAATTAATGACCATGAGAAATTGCAGAAGGCAGCTGTGGGATGTGGGCTTTGTTATTGTTTATATTAACACTGGGTATAATGACACTGAAATCAAGGTTTTCTGGTTTGTAAATTATGCTAAAGACCAACAAATGATAATGGGCTTTGAAATTGGACTCTGAAGTAATATCAAATAGTGAATGTGATTAAATATAGATAAACAGAGAACAATCAGTCATGGAATAAGAACCAAAAAAGCAACTGTGAAAACGGAAATATACTGCTGCAACCTGCCAGCAAAAGAGGTTTGTTAAAGGAAGAGAAAATGGATCAGAAGATGTCCAGAGTTCAGACAGCAGCTTCACTAATGAATGCAAACAGGACTTGTCTGTACTGCTGGGGAATATAATAATTTGTAAATCAAAAGGAGAGGTAGTACAGTGTACAGAGAGCTTCTGTACAATGTGTTAGTTAAAGGCCATCTACAGTAATGGTCATTATGCTTTTGAAAGAATCTCTTAATGGGGAAAAATAGAGATGAAGCCACACATTATATATCTTGAAGATCTGAAGGCTGAAGAAATTTAATAAAAATCAGACACGTTCTTCAGTGCCTGATGAAAAATGCCCTATGCATCATTATTTCCACACTGAATTGATAACCAAAAGAAATAATTTCAGAAGGCATGTGTCCTTGATGGAGTCATGGAGATGCCAGAAATGTCCTGAGGACCCAGTGCTTACTGTTGCATGCCATTCACAGAGAGACGTGTTCTGCTCTAGGGGACTTCCAATGTCAATAGGGAAATACAAGTAGGGAAATCAAGACATTTACAGTGACTTGGATGGGTGGGAGGTGTGGAAAGTGCATTCATACACACCAATTTTGTGGGTCTACAAATAGAACACTACATTTCTGAATTAAAGAACATACGTGCAGCAAAGTTTCACTATGGTCAAAGCTTTACCATGGGTTTTTTTTGACCCTCAATTTCTAGACCTACCATGGGCCCCTTTCCTTTACTGGTGTTGCTGTAAAGTCGAACTCACTTATGCATTTAATACATCCATCCTGAACACCACAAGCCGTTCAGCATGAATGTATTGCTCTTTGCTTGTCCCTCTTGTGTTCCCATGACACTATTGTTGACTGGTTTTGAACATGTCACAGATAGAGAGGAGGGAAAAGAGAAATGAATCAAACCAAAATGCCAGGCAATGAGCTTTCTTGCTTTCGAAACCTCTTCTTGCTTTATGTTTGATGAGAAATGAATTTATTACCCTGTTTTTAAGTGAGTTGCCAATTCTACCTTCAGGATCCTAATTGCTTTTCAGATTGTGTATATCATAAATATTGTATATCTTCATTTTCTAGCCTAGTTAGTAATCGAGCATACAGTCATTGTTATACTCACCATTCTGCCAACATTTATTAAAATGAAGCAATTAACCATTGTCTTAAATGGAGTTTAGAGGTAAGGCTCATTAGTTTTAGATCTATTACAATTAAGTAAGATGAAAAATGTAAATTTATACTGTTGCAGCTTTGTACAGAAACCTCGTTTGTGCAGTGTCTGTTGTGCTGCCTTTTCACAAATCATCTGGCCTCATTTTATGAAAACACAAGCTCACAACATGGATGCTCTTATGACTGGGAAATCTCAGCCCATTTACAGGCCCCACACTGTTGTCCAAGACAACACTGCCTGGTTAGAGATCTGCTGACTTATGAAAACAGCCAGTTCCAGGAGCCCTCTACCTTGGCCCCTCAGCATCTGGTTTTCTCCCTCAATACTTTTGAGTACAGCAGCTATAAAAGGCCCATGCATTAGCACAAGAAGTCTGTTATTCCCCCATTCCCTTGGTGAGTTTCTCCGTGGTACAGTAAATGTTCCTCTGTCCATTGTATCTGATTATGATGTACAATGTCCTACCAGGAGAGCCATGAACTCTTCAAGAGAGGGCCTTTGAAGCATGTTTGAGAAAGATTATTCAGAATGAGCATTTGGCAAGACACCAGTAGATTCCTGTGGCTGGTAGACAGAAAGCAGCACCCTTGTGGACAAGACCTTCACATTCAGGTATCTAAAGCTAAGGTCTGTCACACAGAGTGATCTTATTTCAGGAGCTGATTTCACCCCTGCATTTTTCTATAGACCTTTCACATGAAATCCTTTCCTAATTAAGATACTTAATGAAGATGAACTAATGACGTTCAAGTTCAAGAAGAGGTCAGAGAGATGAGGACTCTTGATGAGGTCCAGAAGGCATGCTCAGTGACATATTGTTAAGACAAATGATAAAGTACTTTGCTGAATGAAGGCCTCAAGACCTAACTGTACCCAGGCAGGCTTGTCAGAGACCCCATACTATATCAACTCAGACCTGAAGATGATACAGATGATTCATAACTTGAAAAAATTTCCTTTAATGCAGAACTTCTTGGGTAGTATTTAACCATATTCCCCAGTTTAGCTTGTTCTTTCTTTACTGACATAAGGGGAAGAAATATTATTAATATGTAAAACAGAACAGTCGCAAAATATCTCCTTAGCTTGTTAACTCTAAACAGTACATCTCTTCTGTACCTCTGGCTAGCAGCTGCACAGAGCATTCTGAAGACATCTACAGTTCTCAGAGATAGGGTATTGTTGTTCAAGTATACTCACCCTTGCAGGATCTGTCACCTGTTGCAGCATTTGTGTCACTCAAGAGGTAAACTACATCACCACTTTGCTTACAGTCATTTCAGAAGATGGAGGGAGCCCACCAGCATGAATATCTGCCTGAGTCGTTACATCACTAGCTTCCTCCCCTCTCCACACAAAGATAAAAGGGCCACAGCTGGTAAATGACTCTTTGAAACCTGTCAGGCTTTCCTCTCAGTTCGTGACAGCTTTAAGAATCCCTGGGCTTGCTGCAGAGACGCTGCTGTTGTAGTCCCTCTGATCTGTTTGTGGTTGTGAAGCCACATTGCCAAAACCAAGGGGAGTCTGGCTTCAACCTGCAGGGATGTCATGATCAAATGACTGAAAAACACCAAAGAAGGTTGTGCTGAGTCATAAATGATCTTGCTAATCAAGGAAATACCACTGGCATATCAGGAGGATTCATTTCACTCACAAGTCCATCAGTCAGTTCCCAAGATGGACAGTGGAGCTGAATCAGGTCATAAGGTGATGCTTAGGCTGTGAATACATTCTCTGGAGTGTTGGGTTAGTTAAGTAAGCTTCTGGAATGAACTGTGTGAGTTTCCAGCAATAAATCTCTTTTTGGAGTATTTTCTGTGTCCACAGATGTTTGTTAGCATAGCTATGCAAAGATCTGTTTTTTGAGTTCATTAGCCAAAATGAAAAACGGGGCAGGGAGCAATGGGAAAGAGGAAAACATTCATCTCAGTTGAGAGTTAAAACCTTTGCAAATAGGAAAGTAAGGAATAATTCATGTTACATTGGACAAAATCTTGTACTTGACCCAAAACAAAATGAGAGGAGTTGTTTTAATGTTTCAATGTTAAATAAAAGCAGTCAAAATTAATTAAATCTGCCTTTCAATGGAGGCCTCTTTTTTTTTTCAAAAATATCCAAGCATGAGGTTGGAAGGCAAGACATAAGCCTGCAAAGTGCCAAGAAAACTACAGAATAATTTATCCTGGAAGGGACCTTGGGAACTCACTGGTCTAATCTTCATCTCAGATCAGGGCCAGATCACATCTGCTTACTCGGTTGAGTTTTGAATATCTCCAAGGATGGAGATTTGACTATATGTCTGGGCAGGCATTAAGCAAGACAATTATGGAGTAGCACTAAATGAGCTTCTACAGAAGGAGAAACCTGATGTGCCAGCCACTTACCACTGCTCAGCAGCAAGGTGACCATCATACTGTCCAGCATTCAGTGTATTTAACACTGACAGGGTTGCTCTGTCAATGAAGGATAAAAACAGCTTTTTCAGAGAATCCTAGAAAATCAGATTTCTAACCCAGCCACCACTCACACATTGAGTTAGTGAGTAAAGCTGACCTGTGTTGTGCACAGGTCACGTCTCTTGGCACTTCACTGGCTCATGGTATTTATTCTCAGCACATTCGTGAGCAGAAGTGGTGCATAAGGAGAGCTGCAGAAGAATTCAGTGTTCTTTCACTAGATCTGCAGGTAGAGATTGTTAAAATAAAATAGAGATTGTTAAATATAACCCAAAGTGGAGCAAAAAAAAAGCCAGTTTGGAACTGACCAGAAACTCAACATTCAAGAAGTTGGAGGTGATGTAAAACTTTGCCATGGGTTTAAAGAACTGACAGAGTGAAGCTCTCAAACAAATTGGACAAAAAAACCCCAAAACTGAATATTTGGAGAGAGTTACAGATAGAAATTATGAAGCAGATACAGAATCCATAAGTGAACCCCCTGAATTTTTCCCCAACCCAAAACTAGGTCTATCATCCCCAGTGCTCCAATCTCCCCCCATGCCTCTGCCATCCAAGAGGCCTAAGCACAGCCTCTGCAGGCCCCAAACCAGGCCTGTCCTTACATGTTTGTCCTGATAACGCAGCTCCTGCCTGGCACAGGGCTGGAGGGGGAGGAAAGGAGCACAAGCTGGCCTTGCTGTGAGCTTATGAAGAGATAGAAGAATTATGGGATGGAATAACAATCTTCAAGTCCCTAGAGGACTTTTTTTAACCCTATAGTTCCCAACCTGGGACAAACTCGTATTATCACTTTGGATTGTTAAAAACTTCACTTGAGGTCCTACCACCTCCACCAGTATTCAGTGATATTTCTTCTATAAATTCAAAGGCTTCACACTGGTCTGTGGTTTGATTAATTCATTGTAATGTGTGATACAGCATGCAATTTAAAAAATCACCAAATATAAATGACCACTGGTTAACCAAAATTGCTTGGTCTTTTCAGGAAAAGATATTTCATTAAAAACAAGTAAACTATTCTGCATTAAGGGAGAGGGGAAAAAAAAAAAGCCCACAAAGCACAAACAAATACCACTGAGCTCATGTTTTCATCATAGTACTGGATTAAATTTCAAATCTGAGATGACTTCCTGGGACAGAGATTCTTTTCATCTTGTTCTCATTTCCAGGGAGACTTGGTGAGGTAGCAAAGGAAACTTCAGAGAAGCTGCAGATGCTTCAAAAACCTCTAAGCAATATTCCAAGAAAGGTCTTTTGTGGTTCTGTTTGGGTGGTACTGCTCCAGCGTAATCAAGAAGAGAATTAGTGCCTTTCTGGGGAACTTTTACAGGATCAGTTGCTGCCATTTTTCAGTATCACATCCTCAGGAGCCAGTGTATTCATACTTTCAGCAAATAAATAAGATCAAAGCTGAATTATTTGCTTCACCAGTAAAAATCCAGGCAGCAAGCCTTACCTCACTTGTTTGGAAAGAGAATTGGAATGAACGAAATTCAAAGCACCTGACATTTGCCACCCTGCGAATGGCCTGTAGCTCCTGTAAATCGCTCTTAATTGCCAGATTACTATACAGTTTCTGCTCACCAAACACTCATTTTAATGCAAAAATATCTGCTAGCTGCACGTGTAGGAAAACCAAGTCCCCCGGCTGCACCCACCCATCCTGTGCTTACCCAGAGAATTGTGGCAGTGAGGGCACCGATTTACCAGCTCAGACACCACCCTGCTTCGCGGCTAGCTCGGAACAGAGTGCCTGTCATTAGTAGCTATCTGTGAAACGTTCAAAGTGAATCGAGATTTAGCTGGTCTCATCTGACTCCCTAATGGTCTCTAATCCCTCCGCATGGGGGTTCAGATGAGTTGATGTGACGTAATTTGTAATTAGGCAGCTTGAATAGCAGAGAGCCTTCAGCTTGCTGAGTAAATCCTGCTTCCTCCAGGGAGTGTGCTTTGCACAACGTAAGGGGAAAAAAAGCACCAAAGCCAGCGCGTAGCTTCCAACAAAGCCAAGACACAGCCACTCACACTGCCCCCGGCTCTTCGCTTTGCTTCCTTCTTGCCTGCTGCAAATAGCCTCTTTCTAGGAGGTTCTCTATGTTTGATAATGTGGCTTGTTTCCAGAAACAGTGGTGGCTTTCTGTAGTTGTGATGTGAATATCCCAGTTACAGCTCTAAAGAAAAGCAAAGCCCACACTACATTCATTCAGATCCTTTTCATGCTTATTTAGCTCACCACTGAGTTCAGTTACCCTGAAATAATCCTATTCCTGTTTGTAGCCGATTAAATGTTTGGTTGTCACTGTATTTTAAGTATTAATACCACAATTATTTCTATAAATGGAATACCCAGGTATTTTCTCAGGATTAAAAAGGCCTATTCTTTGTCCTTTTTTGCTTTAATTTCCTGCTAGATCCTACAGCTTCTGACTCTAAATCCTTGCTAAAGTACAAGGGGTCTGTGTCAGGGCTCCTGAGGATCTGAGCCTTGCTCTGGAGAGGGCTGTTTCCTATTGCAAGTTCATTTGAAGTCACCCCATCACATTTTCACTGTTCAACCTCCAATCCAAGATTATCTTTGCCCATCTGTTATTTATCCTACTGGCTATATGACCTGTGGATCATCCAGCTTTTCTTTTAAAATCTCATTCTGTTTATGTCCATTCATTACTTACTGCTTATTTGTCAGAAAAATTGCCAGCATGCAGTTTTACCTGAAATAGAAGCAAGATGCATAACATGCAACAGAAGCGATTGTGTGCACGTCCGTAGCTGTAACCACGGGTCTCTGCCCTGAGTGTGTGATCTTTGTGTTACACAGGGACAGCAGAAGTCAGGAGAGGTGTATGGACATCCACTGCAGGCCCTGAGGAAATCCAGATGGCCATGATGTGACATTTTGCACTTGTGATGCTTCTTGAACAAGCACTTAACCATCAGTGTGACCTGAAAGATGATATTAGACATTTTCACTGACTTTTTTTTTTTTTTCACTGACATCTGTAATTTGCACTCACAATCACCTAAGACTGCCTGTGCACAGTCATGCAAGTATAGATTGGAAACCAGTTGATTTAGGTAGCAGTTTTGTCACTATTTCTGAGTTGTGCTTCTGTCTTTCTGGGTTACAGAAAGGGTTTGGCTATGCCTATTCTTGCTGAGACATATGCTGGATGTTCTAGCACTAAGATGCAGCCTCCAAAGGTTGAACTGAATGATCCTGAAGGTCTCTTCCAAGGAGATACATTCTGTGATTCTGTGATCCTGCCCCATCCAGAATAGCTCTAATCTGACTAACAGCCACTGCACCTGAAGCATGAATTAATACAAAGCTGTACCTTTGACACAGGTTACACTGCTGTCTACAGGCTGTTTGCAGAGAGTCCCTTCTGGCTCAAAAGGCATTGTTCCTGTCTTTTTTCATACTAAATAATTTCTCGAGAGGGAGACTGAAAATGTGATGTTGCTGCTTCTGATCTGCACTTTGTACCACATTTCATTCTTAAAGCTTTACTCAGGACTGTGTCCCATTATTTTAGGAGCTGTAAAAGCAGAGGGAAAGTCACAACTGACTTTAAGTAAAGCAGCTTTTCATTTGATAGTGTAAAACAAGTAGCTGTGAAAACTTGGGGGTGGCAAGGCCTGGGAACAGTGTGTACAAATAGAATGGAGAGGCTGATGGGAGGTAGTTCACGCAGGAGAGGAAGAGATGCAAACTTAAATCCTCAATTTTTCTATTCTAACTTCTCTTCACTGCAGTCCCTTGTCTAAGCTGCTGTAAAAGCAGAATTAACTCTAATTGTTTTATTTCCATTCCCATGTAAATTATAATAAATTTACTAGGTCTAAAATGTTTTGAGTTCTTTAAATTCTTTGTTCTTAAAAATTGTTGCTATTACTTGGTGCTACAGCCATCCTTTTGGTCAGGATCTGGATATACAAAACTAGTTACTTACTGTTTGCTGAGGACTACTGCAACCAGGACTCAGAGCAAGGTTTTCTCAGCATGCTACTCACTAGTTGTACTCCCTGTTCCTCCCCTTTTCATGTCTGTGTACAAAGTTTTACTCCCTAAAGAAAAACTAGTGATAGTCCTGGGGAAAACACAGGTGCCTGTCATCTTCAGTAAAAAAAAAAAAAATAGTGGTGGATAGGAAGAAAACCTAGGAAATGGTACTAGGAGATATTACTTATGCTACAGGTGGGCTCTAACTGCTGACCTCATGGACATATTACACGTGAGGTCAGACATCCTCTTCCAGGATTGGGAAGGGATCAGGAGGTCAAGGCAAGCTGCAGGTTTCCCTCAGGCTTGATTCTCTCCATATCTCTAGTTCTGCAATAAAAAAATATTGTCCTGACTGGTTGAAAATAGTCTAAGCAGGCTTTAATGGGTTAGCCATGGAAAATAAACTGCTGCTGGCTCTGCCTGTTACATGACACATAAACATCTCTCTTCTGAGAAACCTTAGCTTACTAGTGATGGGAAAACCCACAATTTCAATTCTTGCAGGAGGATCCAGAGCAAGTGACTGTCCTCGTGTTCCCTAAATCCTCACTCAGAGAAGTGCCTCAAAATGGAAAAGGAGGGGAGTTCCCATGTCCCCTTGCCTCATTATTACTTGTGCCTGTAAAGAGGTAGAGGGGTTCTAGTACCCATATTCAAGACACAGCTGAGTGGAAGAAAAAGTGCTTGTTCACAACACCAAACTAATGGCAACTTCTTTATTTATTTATTTTTTTTCTTAAGCAGAATTTACAAGTCATTAGCCATCACATCCTGAGCATTACTGGAGCCATAGAGAGAAAGTAATCAATGTAGAAACATCATTCCACTGGGAAATGTAATATGGCAACAAGCTGACCCCTCTACAATGTGTCCAATGCTTAATATAAAGCGATGTACAACTAACCAGCAATGAGTTGTGTGTAAGAATTCTCTTCTGGGATGCTTGTTTGTGCTTTTCTTGCTTGTTCAGAAAAATAGCTTCTCACAAAAAAAAGAAAAATCCTTTTTCCTCCTATTTTTCAACAACAGACTAATGAAGAAATTGAGTGATTCAGCTGGCAATGTGATCATGGGGGGGATATGCTTCATCGTTTATGATAATTCTGTGGTGATTATAACTCCCTCTCAGTTACTTTCCATGCCATGTTCTGTACAACATGAGTAGCAAATGACTTCAGGTACTTTCCTTCTGTGTAGGATGAAGCGTTGGCTCAGTGATCAAGTCTTCTCCTCTCTGATCTGCTCTCTGTCCTTGATGCTTTGTGCCCTCCTTTCTTCCATTTGCTTTCCCCTCACATGCTCATTCTCTTCCCAAAACTTCATTTTACATTCCAGCTTTGATTAACCTGTGCCAGGGCATGGTTAATGGACCTAGCAAAGACTCAGGGACACTGGAAGATTTTCCTGCAAGCATTTGCCCTGTGCTCCTTCAGCTATGATTTCAGCTTCCAGACTGAAGCCCACACTGGCAAACCGTGACCAAGTAGCTAACAACCGCAGCCTCCTTGATCTTTCCTTCACTATGATCTTCCTGTCTTTTCTTCTCTCATTTTCCTTTGTTTTTCACTCTCTGAGGTCTCTTGCTTGCTCTTTGTCTCCAGTTCTTTTCTGCACTACTAATCTTCCCTAATGCTTACAGGATCACAGAATGGTAGGGGTCCAAGCTCCCTGCTAAAGCAGGTTCTTCTGCTTCTTCTGGTGTTATTTATCAGTCTTTTCCAACACTGTATGACCTACAACCTCCTACAGTAACAACTCTTTTCTAACAATCTTTGTATGGATGTTTTTCTTTCTACTTTTTTAATGTCTTCTGATCATTTCTTTTCTGCAAGTGGTACCAATCCCATTCCTTTCTTCATGGTGCCAACAACAACCCATGTGTTCAGTCCTGCAATCAGCTTTCTCTGTCATCTCTCCATCATGCTTCTTGGCATGGCAGGTGCATTGTGTTCACCTCAACTCTCCATATGCAAAACCCAACAGAAATAGTTGCTGAGGAACAGCTTTCCATGAGAGTATTGGTGTTGAGCAACTTTCTGTGTGTTTTGCCCTTCCGTGTAACTACATATGAGTTATTGTAAACAAATAATTGCTAAAAAGGCATTTTATGGGTGACCCAAACATATGTAAAAGTGAAGTCAGAGGCAAGTACATCCTTACACTATGGCAGAAGTTTCACAGCAGAACTTTTTCATGGCCTGCTGGACACTATATGCTGTTAAGATGATCTACTGTAACCACTGCTCCTTCCATGGGATACAGTAAAGAGTCATTCCTTCAGTGAGCTCCAGCCTGGGTAAATACATATGGTAATGCTGAGTGTGTCATGTTGCACCTTGCTGTTTCCCTGTATTTTACTTGCTGTGGTGATACACATTTGCAGTGGTTTTCACCAGAACAGCCTTCAGCAGGGCTGCTATTATCTCTGGCATCGTCTCTGAGGCTGTGGTACATACATCTTCTGAAGGATACAGAGAAAATTGAAATAGAGGAGATTATTTTTTAAACCCCAAGATGTTTCTCACTTAGGCTGTAAATTGACTGTGCATTATACAGATACATTACTGCTGTTTAAAGTATTTGTATTTGAAAGTCAGCTATGGAGGAAGCTGCAATTCCCACTGGACTTCTTGCCATTAGATTATGTTAATCATGCAGCAACTATATCCTCATTTTGAATACAAAGGGCCTGATTTTCATCAATATTAAAGATCTCCAAGCATGCCCTAGGCAGAGCAAAGAAGTGTTAGCAGGAGACCTCTTCACCCATTTTCTCACCAAACTACCAGCTTTCATATGGCTGAGGTCAAGACAACTGTTCTACTTGCTGGACACACTTGATGGGCAGTGTCAAACCAGATGCTGAACTTTAGCAGTGTTGCAGATTAAATCTATGGCTGGAAACACCTGGGAGCACAATTCTTTTAAGAGGGTTGGGGTTCCCATGGGTGGGAGCAGTCCATGGTGACAGCTGTGTGCACCCTCCCAGGGCTTTCCATTTTAAAACTCTATGATTTTTATTCCTTGTCACTGGTATGTATTTTATCTGTATTTGAATAAGCAATATTTAAACAATTTAAGCATTCCCTAAGATGCATGTCAGCTTTTTTAGCTTTTCAGAGGAAGCTAAAAGAATAAAGTACTTCAGGCAAATTGAGGATTGAGTCCTCAGGCACTCAGACAAGGCATTGATTAATGCTCCAAGCACAGAGACATTACATAGACTGTATAATCTAACCAGGTTATGTATAAGTTTGACAGAATGTACAAGTCCATCAATTGACTTCAGATTTCTTTGAAAGGAGTTCTTCATCAATACAGAAACATTGAGTGGTTCACCCCTTTGCAGCCTGTGCTCAAGTCTGCTCCATCCTAGCCCTCCTGCATAGAAGGTGATGCATTGCAGTGTGCAGAGATTTTGTTCAAGTGAAATACCAATTGTCTCTTTCCTCTCATGGGCCATTGTGTAAGGACAGGAAAACAGGTGTTGCTCTATGAAAAGTAATAGTAGAGACAAACACACACATATAGAATGCCAAGTTGGAAGGAACCTCTGGTCTAACCTTTCTTGGAACCTTTCTTGGCAACATGACTTCATTAAGGTGAGCAAGAAGGTAACATGTGAAGAGTTCAAGCCAAAAACAGTCCAGCTAATATGTAATTTGTCCCTCAGGTAAATCAAGCTGATGCAGGATGAAAATCCTGCAGCTTGAGTGGCAGAGAGCTTAAGAATGGGGAGCACAGAACAGAAAAAGAGGTGAGCAGGTCTATGGCCTATCTGTCTTCCGGGGAGCAGGTGTTTTGTTTTCAGGACTTGACTGATGTAACAATGAATTCCCAGGGTCAAATATATTTTGATTTCTCATAATGTCATTCAGCTGATTAACTGAACCATTCTGATCATAAAGCTGTAGTGAGTTTGGATATCAGGGAGAGAAAGGCATGCCCGAAAGTGTTACGCTGGTTTGACATCTGTAGCTTTTGTTATCTGGTGATCTTGTTTCAAACCCTAACTCTACATCCATGGGTTATTTGCTTTTTGCCTTTAAGAGATAACAAAACAGGGTGTATAGTTTAACAGACCCTGCTCTAACAGCTCTATTCCAGCTGTCTCAATGGTATTTCACAACCCATTGTACTTTTTTTAAAAATTTTATTTATTTTTCTAGAAAAAGTCTAAACTTGAGATCTCTGGCAATGATGTTTTGGGAAGAACTGGCAAGAAATACTACTCTGTGATCTCAGAACTCTCACCAGTTCACTGGTCCATTTAGTAATTTTCCTCTGCACTGCAAAATCCATGTATCAGAAATGAAGGATGTGTACAGCTAAACACTGCTGAACCACAAAATTACTCCTAAAATAGTTATTCCCCACAAGTAAATTATCATCTGAAAAATGAAGCCTTTGCTAAGTCAATCTTTGGATGTGGAAGCTCTGTAGGTAATAGCTTAGGTAAACTGTATGATCTCATTATATATGCACAGTCTGCTTCATAGGCCTTATGGAATGAACTTTTCTTATCTAGTATACAGCCTTTACAATAAGGCAACATCTAATGATCTCCACTAGTATAGGGTCATACTGTGCTGAGGACTCTGAATATAAAACCTATGTGACAATGAAGCATCAGGAATTAGTAAGATTACAAAACCAGTTGTGAAATACTTACCTTAAACTGTCTTTGAAGTCAGAGGATTTTTAATGTAACAGTCCCTTGAGTCCCATTCAGCCTTACAACTTGCTTCTTAAAGTTTCTGCTGGCTATTAGATCAGGCAGTCTTACTTCTTACATGTCAAAGACAAAAGTCTTTCATTTATCTTCTCAAGTGGAGTCTATACAGAGAGCCTAGCAGGTAGTCTTTAAGCTTCTGAGCAGGACCAATATGTTTCTTCTCTGATGCTGTTGCTGAAGTTCTGAATAAAGCATGTGTAGGCCATCGACTTGCAGCATCAAGTATTGTTCTTTTCCTTTTCAGTAAAATTCTTCCTCCAGTGAAAAAGCTGAGGGACTAAACTTTGAATTTCCAGAAAGGTAGGACTGGACACAGTATGTTCAACTTCTTTGTAGTGCAAAAATGACTTAAATCTGAACTGCAAAGGGATGAGCCATATTGACTCACAAGCTGAGATGGCATGGATGGCATTGCAGGCATGTATCTGCCTACTGAATTGCAAAGGGCTAAATGAAGAGGTGAGGACTTTAGCCAACACACAGTCAAGTCTCTGTATTTCCATCTAGCTGATACTGAACAAAATGTACAGCTTGTACATTGTGCAGTAAACACAACCTGTTCAACACACATTGGAATCTATGTGCCTGTGTTGTAGCAGAGTTGATGTGTTGCACATCAATACCTGAATGTTTTAGACAAATCTGTTTTTTATGTGCTAAAGCAGTATTACCTCAAGAGGAAAAGAAACAGACACCGATTGGAAAGCTAGTTCCCTGTCTACTGAGTTTGTTCCTGATAGCTCCTAATCTGTATTTCACATTGCATTAATTTGAAAAGGCTTGCAAAAGTCATTTTAGTGTTAGAGAAAGATGTCCTAAACCAGGTTACTCAGGTTCACCCATCCAGCTAATAGAAGAGATGAGAATCAGCTCAAACTGTTGTTGTGGGAGTATTGTTGGACCAGAAAAAGTCCTGCTTCTGAAAGAGCTCTATAACCTAGAAAGAGATTACAAGAACCACTGTTTGGAAGTGAAAACAGAGCTAAATTTGGAAGAAGGGCATGTTCTGTATTAATGTGATGATGTAACTGCTTGAAAAGATTCCCAAAGAATATGATGAATTTTTCATTTATTTGTCCTTAAAGCCAGCAGAGGTTCAGGAATAAATGTTGTAATGGAATACAAATTTCTAGGCTAACCACCAGTATCTGTTTGTGAATTGGAATGCTGAGGGACAGCAGAGAGATCAAAATATGGGGTCCATTTAGTATCTAAAGTCTTCTAAGTTCATGAAGCTGACCTAAACAGGGGTTTCAGCTTAAGCTGAAAAGGGTATCAGTGAAGAATTTCATCCCAGTTTAAAAAGTGATTACTTGACCCCACATTCTATGATTTCTTTCTTTTTCTGAAGAATCTAAATCCTCTAACATTAGGGTTGTCTTCTGCATTAAGTCTGTGACACTGTCAACACAACTTTGCCAAGACTATGTCTTCACTTCATCTTCATTTACTTCAATAAGATGCCACACTGGAATAAGATGCAGCTTGGTAGCATAGGACTTTACTATCCAACTCTTCAAATATAGCCCATCCTTCAAGAAACAGCTTCTCATTTTCTAGAAGGAAAGGACATATCTTCCAGAAATCAAACAACTTTAGAGGAGATAGTACTGTCATTTTTTTTGCATTCTCAGCCCTACTAGAAAATCAAAGTGGAACTGTTATGAGCTATTCTCAGATCCTCTGTTATAGAAAAACATTGTCTTGTTTTCTGTTATTTTGATTTGTTTTTTTTTTTTCCCCTGTGTTCTAATAGGAAAAAAACCATACATAAAAATCACAATCTAGTGTCAAGAGGGAAACTTGGCCCTACTTTAACAATTTCTAAACAACTCCTTATGATACATTTACTGAAAAATTATAGATATGCTTAAATGTATAGTTGAATCAGGACTTTCTCATGTCACAAGATAGGTTGGATTCTCAAGTACAATCAGAGTTTGAAGCAAGAGGATGTATGGGTTCATATTTAATCTTTCCTTCCAGTACAAATAGTTAACCAGATCCCTAAGGGTAGTCAGCTGAGCCACTGGTGGAAATACATCACTCTTGGTACGGGCAGTATAGGGCTACTAATCTCCATAGATGACCTCCTACCCCACTGTTTTCAGGCCTATGGGATTGTAACCAGCACTGGGAGACAGAGGCATGAACACACTGGGATCAGCACCCTGTCCATCAAGACCAGCAGATACACATAGTGCTGCTGACCCAAGGGGAAGGTGGAAAGAGCTGCCATTCTCCTAGCACTGTGCTTGCCAAGTTAGCACTGCACATCCAAAAACAGTGTCTTTGGAAACCACTTACCCACTGTTACCCTTTATCATCATGTCTTCTTCAGGAAGTTGCTATTTTACCTGTCTTGTTAGGAAGGTATGTGACAATAAAGGTTCAGTTTTCACTGGTTTGCCTCTCCATCTATTACTAATAGAGTAACAAATATATAAAAGCATAATGCTTTTTAATTACTGAAATTAATAGCAATTGACTCCTCTCCATCTGATTTTATCTCAATCTCTCTCCCCTTTTCCCTGCTTGCTCTTAAGTGTGGAACTGTGTCAATTATGAGGCATCAAGTGAATCAAAAAGAAATCATTGAGGTATGCCTCAATGATTTCTGCAGCTTTCCCTGTATTCCTTTCTTTGCAAACCACTAAATTATTTTTTGGCAACTCTTGTCTGTCACTGCCTTTTTTTTCCTTTTTTCTTTTCTTTTTCTTTTTTTTTTTTTTTTTTAACAGCTTCACAATTAATGCATCTGAAAATCATGCAAGGCGTTTCAGGTGCCACACAGAGAGCAGCGACCTCTCAAAAGTGAAGGCAGAAAACACACAATGCAGGAAAAAAACCTCTCCAAAATATGATTCCTTCAGTGGCAAGCTTCACTCACACTGTGAAACAAATTACTCCTTTCTTCAGCCCTGGATAAAATATTTCATGCTTAGAATGTCCCCCTAGTTCTTTTCTGCCTGGTGCAAAATGCTGATTATGGACATTTTATTTCTGTCCTGCAGTTTCCGTTCACTTCTCTTCTGTAACTGTATTTCAAACTGGCCACATCGGAACCACGACTCTAGTGCTCAGTCCCATGTTCAGTTCCACCAAAGGGATGAGCCACATACAAGTGATGTCTCACTCAAGTGTCCATAATTTCAGAGACTGGAAATTGGTTTCCCATGGGAAGGAACAAAGGAAATCCATTGCTCTCCCCCTTTCATCATCATGAACATCATTGGAAAATGGGAGGAGAAAGGATAGCAACCTTTCACTTTTCCTCCATTATCCTTCTATGAAGGATAAGCTCTCTGTTACCTGCTGAGAGAAGTACTGCCTTGGCAAAGCACATGGGCAGGGGACAGGGAGTGGTTCTGCCTAGGCAGACATGGTCCCCATATGTATGAGAAGGAGACAGCATCCAAATCAATGTACCAGCTGTCATGGGCCTGAGGAGTATTGTGGTCTGTCTGCACCTTGTTCTGAATTAATCTTATGTAATTAGGACATTTAGATGTGCTGGGAGTCAAATTGTTTCTACAGCTTGCTGCAGAATTGTTAGACTATCGGATTTATAGTTTAGAATTCTTTAGGTAAATGCCTCTAATTTGTGGACAGGGAGAAGTGAAGACTCTGGACCTTCACTCCTGAAGAGAAGGACTTTATTTATGTTTCTGCAAGGAAAGTAGGCAACATTTATTTAAGGCCCAAGTGTGGGAAACTGTCTAAGAAGTATTTCTTTAACTCCCTCCTCTAGGTAAGGGCAAGGAGAACAGCATGAATACAGATCATACTTCAGGTAAGAGTAGAGAGTAAATCATTTTTTTCCAAGTGAGAAATTCTGAGAGTGGATATGTACTGAAGAAACTTGGCCAATATCACCACTATAAGGCATAGAACTGGATGGGTCATAAATCAACTTCATCTCAGCTGTAGGAAAACTGCTTGGAAAAACAGATTTTAATGCAGCTTCATGATGGAAAAATTGCATGAGAAATCTCAGGCAACTCAACTGTAACTTCATAGAAAATTAGATGTCTATTTTCCCTAGACCTTGCCTTTTGTCTGAAACAGAAGTGACTCCAATTATTCCCTACAATCTGTTTTACGTAAGTAAAGCAAATACATACATTTTGACAGAGACTGAACAAGGCCAATTTGCTTCAGTGCTGCTGGTATGATGTGGGGGAAGATCTGTTACTGTATGGGACCAATTTAAATCTGACCTCATAAGTAAATTAACCAGGGACAGCCTGTTTGAATTCAGAAAGACTTTGCTGATCCAAATGCAGCACTTTTAGATCCAGACTCACTTCTGTAAAAATGTTCAAGTTATACCTGTACTATGGGATACAAAAGTACTACCCCCAATCTCAGTCCCACATCCTGGACCATGGCACCACCTGGGAAAAAAAAAATCACACTTCTGTCCCTGATTCCAAATTGCCATAGAAGTCAGTGCACTTCAACCAGTCTCTAGGTGACAACCTGGCTGTCCTCACACCATTCATAACCTCAGTGTCTTTCACAGTTATTCTGGAGGTGACTCTAGCAAAGGTTTGTTGTCTTGGTTGTGATTCTTAGCAGGGACTAGGAAGGGCCATTTGTCTTGATCCATCATGGTTGGAACTAATGGTTCCACCTGCACCTGAGTCAATTGAATGTGGAAACATAGGATGGAGATCTAGACCTTGCTCCAACCAATATGCAGGAGGGGTATCTTTGCCAGCTCTAGATAGAGTGGCTTTTGTTCTGGATAGATTTTTCATACAAGTTTGTACAGCCCAGGAAATGTTAGCCTTATTTCTGGCTCTGGAAACAATACAGCTGCATCTCCATGTGCTTCTTCAAACAGCAGTTAGAGCAAATCCAGCTCTGGAGCTCTGACATGAATAACTCACAGCCCTTATAGCCAAAAGTCAACCGCACTCAGCAATGCATTATCTTATACATGCATTTTTCAGGAGGTCAAGAATTCAGTTAAGTGTTGGCATTGTACACTGCAGTAGAAAATCTCTGATGTCAGCTAAGTAGCTAACCAAATTATATCCTCTGGGAGAGCAGGCAACATATTTAAAAGAAACAAAGGCTTTATGTGGAACCTAGACCAGTAATCCTCACATTAGCAATACAGGTACAGATTTTCAGATCTCCACATGTACAGCTCTCACTGATATCACTGCCTAGGTGTGTGTTCAAGGGTGGTGGGATCAAGTCCGTGGTGATCTGAGAATCTCTAAGTGGGAGCCGATGGCTTTTTTTAAAGGAAAGAGGATAGCATGCAAGGCAACTACCATCACTTAGAATGTTCAGTCAGCGTCATGGAACACTATGGGGGAAAAAAAATATTCTTCATCAGAAAATGGTTAGTCAAAACCATGCCTGCAGCACGGAAAAGTTGTCTCAGACAAAAGGAATAAAACATATTTACTTTACTCTGCTCTCGTCAGACCCCACCTGGAGTACTGTGTGCAGTTCTGGAACCCTCAGCACAGGAAGGACATGGAAGTGTTGGAGCGGGTCCAGAGGAGGGCCACAAAGATGATCAGAGGGCTGGAGCAGCTCTCCTATGAGGACAGGCTGAGGGAGTTGGGGCTCTTCAGCCTGGAGAAGAGAAGGCTTCGAGGGGACCTGATAGTAGCCTTCCAGTATCTGAAGGGGGCCTACAGGAAGGCTGGGGAAGGATTATTTACAAGGTCCTGCAATGACAGGACAAGGGGCAATGGGCTTAAACTGGCAGAGGGGAGATTTAGACTAGATGTTAGGAGGAAGTTCTTTACAGTAAGGGTGGTGAGGCACTGGAACAGGTTGCCCAGGGAGGTTGTGGCTGCTCCCTCCCTGGATGTGTTCAAGGCCAGATTGGATGAGGCCTGGAGTAACCTGTACTAGTGGGAGGTGTCCCTGCCTATGGCAGGGGGTTGGAACTAGATGATCCTTGAGGTCCCTTCCAACCTTACCATTCTATGATTCTATGATTCTATATCTTTGATTGGAGCAACCATATCCCAATAGCAGAAGCCTCTTTACAGCCAGAAGAGAAACCAAGGGAGAACTCTGTTTTGACTCATATTGGGGGACAGGTCACCAATGCCCCAGGTTTTGAGCTATTCTGAGGATTCTTTGTTTAACTTTCCTATGTAAGATCTAATTTTTCATCCCCATCCTGAGCCAAACCTTCAAAAGCTTTTTGTGTGTGTAAAGCACACTGTTGTTTTGTTCTGGCCAGGCCAGGCTGTCAGTTCCTTTGAGGAGCGGAAGGAGGGAACCCACACAGCATATGGTGAGAGTTGGCTACATTGCTGTTCCCAAAGAAAGCTGCCTGGCTCTCCTATAATAAACAGAGCCAAGGCATATGAGAAGGAGTACTGTGGATTAGCACTGATATCCTCTGGTATAGCAGACATTCTTCTCAGAATAAGGCATAAACCCACAATGGGACAAGATATTTAAACATATACTTGCAATAGTGAGTGTTCCTCTGTGAATCACAGAAAGTACTCAATCTAGTAACCTCCCAGATTAGGTTTGTATTGGTATGCTGAAATTAAAGTCTAACTGTGGCCTCCCAGAGTTCACAGATACAGAAAAACATAAGGTCCAACAAGTAGGTGTAAGAAACAGAGCTCTGATTTTCTACTTCACTCGACCACTATCTGGCTCCTTGGCTCCATGGGCCTTCCTAACTTTCTTTCCAACTCAAAACTGGGTGTGATTCTAGAGACAGTGCCCTGGAGGCTGCATAGGCAAGGGGCTCTCTTGGTAGCTCCCTCAAGAACAGTCTTTCAATAAGCCCAGAGCCAGGTCCTGTGTAGTGTGGATATTGACCTGCTTTAACAGGAGTTAGTGACCAACAGAGTGCACTCAAATCAGTTTCCACTGCAAGAAAGAGGGGCCAGAGAATACTGTCTGGCCTTCTTTTAGCAAATATTCTAAATAGCACCTTCATAGTAGGCATGCTGGTATATTCAGAGCCTCAAGGCACATGCCAAGACTGTATCATAGCCCTCAGTTTGAGTCCTAATCTTGTGGTAGTTCATGAACCACCTTGAGTAGTGTCTCACCTAGCCCCTAAAACTCACTACCTCTTTAGGATCACCACAAGAAGGTGAGATCTTACATCAGGTTTATATATGGTGGAAGTATACTTGAACATTGCCTCAGGCAATCCTGTTCAGGTGTGCTCCTTTAAAGGGTGAGCCGAAGTGTGCTAAATATAAACGCTCCCTGTCAGCTGTATTTAGCAACAGCACTTGTTCCCATCTTCACTGGTGGTCAAATGCCTGCTGAAATGCCAAGAAACCAAGAGCTTTGCCGTTTTAATTCAAATTGCAGCGTGACATTGAAAATTATCAAGAGCCTCGCTACCCCTGGTCATCAAAAGGCATTGGAAATAAATACTTTGGTGACAGCCCAAAAAAAGCCCTCTTAAAAGCCCTCTCCCTGCCCTTTTCCTTCATCAGGACTTACCTGGTGACCACTGACCCTCTTACTTAAGTGTGCAAGTTGTTAATGTAGCCATTAGTGGAAGAGCTTAGAGCAGGGCAAGGGGCTTTGCCTAACAGCATGGATAAGGTACTTGAGGATTTTGCTAATCATGTAAGTGGTTTTATTTTGTGCCTGATTTTCCCAGTTCTCAGGGAACCTTAGCTGGAAAGCACAGCTTTAGATAAATTGAGGTGAAATACACGTTTTCAGAGATGATTCACTTGATATATTTTAGATGTCTATTTCACAGTGTGATTATCATGTCTTAGAGTTAAGTGAGTGATAGATGAGATCTGCCTTGACTGGAAAGTGAGCCCTTAGTGTAACTCCTAAGTAGAAAACTCCACTGTAGCTACTTCCTGCTAGGCAGGGAAGTGCCACACTAAATACTTGTCCCAGCAAATTCAATCTGTGCCCCAGGATTTTTTAACTCAAGCCACATGTGAAAGGTAAACATGTCTTGGGCTGACAGTTTAGGATCTCTGAATACCTTTCAGTAATATCACTGTCAATAGAACAATGGTTGCTTCATTTCATTAAGCATTTGATTACTTGCTCTGCAAATCCTGGTTTTGGGAGAAAATCAGCTGGGTACCCGAGCACTATAAATCAGTTCACTCTACTTATCTTGGTGTATGGAGTAGCTACAACAAAGTATTAAGCTGCCCATCTTTCTTCAGCTGTCAGCTGCTCTGGAGCAGTGGAGAGATTTCTATCCTTCAGGAAGAGCTCTGCAGCTGCTGAATGTCTAAAGCAATTCAGAGACCTGTTGTAGGCTTTCCTTGTGACAGCCATGAGTGAAGTCTCACTACAGAGGGGAAGGAAATGAACCTACTTTGCTCTTTTAGTATGGATGTAATCAGCATCATTACCCAGGGGAACAGAGCTGTAAATCTAATGTCAGCTTCAAGGTTAGTATCATGCAGAGGACTTCCTCGAGAGAGATAGGTTCACTGTGATGAAGTATTCTGATTTATTGCTGCTTTGTTACTTTTGATGATGTAGTCCTGCAACTACATGAGCTGTTACCTCAGTGGCAATGCCCTACCTGTGTCCTCTTACAAAGGTGATTTTGAAGACTAAGATATTACGCACTTAAAAACCCACAAGTCAGAGGAGGGGTTGAAGTGTTGCATTGGGGGGCAAAGCATTAGAATGGAGTGCTCCTTGGTCATCATAATCCAAAGTTGAAAGGAGAAGGTGGGTTTCATGAGACACCAGTTTCAGGATCAATTTCAGTCCTGGCCCCTTCTTCCCCTGCAACACCACCTTCCACTATCCTGCTAACCCATGTGCAGAGCCTTTCTTCATGAGCAATGAACCTTCTTTTCATGTGTGCTTATGATGAGATCTAGCTGGTAGCATCCGGAGCTACAACCAATGGCAGGGTAATTTGAGACAGTGAATTCCTTCATTCTGTCTCCTTTGCTCTGCCAAATCTTCTGGAGAACAATCTTCTCTTACTGGGGCTCCTTCAAATTTCCTGGGAAAGTCTGAGGTCACAGATGTGCCCCTCTCCCTTCTCCAGCTGTCTGTCCATGAGTGGGTGTGTGTCTTTCCCTCTGCTTTTCCTTTTCCTACAGTTCTCCAGGAGAGTTGTGGCCCCTTAGCAACCTCAGAGCTACAACAATCTGGCCACACCACCACAGCCAAGCAAGCTTCTCTAGAAGACCTTGTGCTTACTTATGTCGTGGGAGTTCAGGTAGGAGGAGTATGTGGTTTATCTGCAGTTCAAAATAAATACAAAGCAAGCACAGAACCTGAAAGGTATCAGATTTTAATTCTGGCCCCAGGCTTTCTCATAGCTCCATGCAATGTTAAGATCATAGTGAGTTATGTGGCCACAATGTCTTGATGCATCCTATAGGACACAGCCACATTTCAGAAAGTCTTCAGCAGTCCTCTCCTTCCTCTGTACTACCTCCTGACTCCCAGTGTGGTGGTCTGATAACAGATGTTCTTGAGCTGGTTCTTCCTCAAACAATCTTTAGGATGGGTTCACCTTTAGCACAAGCTTAATGTTAGAGGTCAGATAAGGTATAAGCACTTGTTAAGAAGAATTTAAAACTCACACTATCTTGTTATATGATGACTGGTCATTAATTATATTGAAACAGTCATATGTCCAAAAAAAGCCAGAGAGGTTTCTCCAGCATTGCTATTTCCAAAAGGTGCATTCATTTTCTTACTCTATTTCTTATGAAGCTACACCTTTTCAAATATCATTCTGGTGAGGGTAAGAATTTCAGCACACAGAGATGTCATGGTCACTGGCTTGATATTTATCATAACCAACACTGAGCACTCCAGTGAGCAGGGGCTGCGAGTGGCTATAACTGTAGATAACGTGGGACACTGGTAGGACGCTCTCGTGGAACATAGTTGTAAATCACAGCTTAAAACATGAGATTGAACAAAATAGTAACAGTAAAATTGATGCTCCTGTTAAACATCAAAGTCCCACAAAAGAGACATGAGTGGAGTTTGGGTGTTTGTTTTTTTTCTCAAGACTGCTGAGCATGCTTCATCTTTACAATTTAAATCTGATTTATTTCACTAATGCATCTCAATCCCAAACAGGTGAAAAGGCTCCAAATGTTCTTTTCCCTTCCTATTTCCTTCCCCATCCATGTTCTCCTCCTATTTTCTTTTTCTCTCTCTCGATGAAAAACTTGAAAGTGAATACTCACATTTCAACACCTGTGATCAAATATTATTCTGTTCTAATTCAAACGAATCTGTCCCCAGTGCATTGCTTTACAGACCGCCTTCAAACCTGAATGCTTGCTGCTGTCGGGTGGACATTACAAAATGCTCTGTTGGAATATCACTGCACTTTCTAAATTCCTGGAATAAATGATCACATCAGCACCTCATAATATGACTGAAATGGTATCAGTGCCCCCAGTAGGAACATTCTGAGAGGACAATTTTTCCTCTTGATTTATTCCCATGTAAATCCACAGGCAAAATTTCAGTCAAAATACTTCAAAGCAACATCTGGGTAACAAAGCATTTGAGTTTTGCAGAGCTCAGTAAAACCTTGCAGGATCAGATTTCTCTAATCTGAAGCCCAACCATAATGCATATTTATGCACATGGGGGCTCACCACTGGGCAGCCAAATCATGTAAACTGCCATTTGTGTAGGAGAAGATTTACCCATGCAAGAGCTGTAGATGTTCTTGTAAATAACCAACTTTAAAAGGCACCAGTAATTATGTGCAAGGGCAGTCAGCAGGCCTGCTGGCCCTTGCTACCAAATTTGGGTGAGAAATAGACTTCAGCACAACTTTTGTAAACCCTTTTTATCATAACTGCTTGACTTCTTCCCCTGTCTTCAGCTGAGATGCTGACTGTGCACCTCAAGATCTTGGACTATTAACTCTGCTCTCTCTAAAGGAAGTTGGGAATGTGCCTTCAATTTCTACTGTACAATGCAAGCTAACAAGACTAGAAACTGATTTTGTAGAATAGCAGGTAATAGCTTCTCTCTAGATTGCTTTTTGGCATAACTTTACTTGGTGGCCTCTCATCAGAAGAATGATTGGGGTGGTGCCTCTTCGTGGAGAATGGATAAAGAAGTGCTGTAAAAGAGTCCTGCCATGGTTTAAGTAGGAATGAAATACATGATATGCTGATTTGTGACATGTGGGGCAGTGTAACACATTTCCTGCTTTCTTTCCCATTACTTTTTTAGAATACAAGCCAATAACCTCTAACATATAATTACAGTAAATAGAATTCTAGTGTATAAAGGGCATGGCTGTAATGTAAACCAAGCAGAGCTGCCCAGTGACTGACAGTGTTAACTTTCTTGACAAAGTGTAGCTGTTAACTGTCATCATGAGTTTGTTTGTGTGAGTCATACAGATGGGTTAAGGTTAGGCATTATTGGAGTCAGCTCTTTCTTGGTAATGTTCTGTGTAATTTTACTAATTATTGATAATACAGTAGTAAAAAAAAAAAAAAAGTCCTTATATTGAATTATCTTTCACTGAAAACATTGTCTTGGGAACATGCCTCTTGCCTCCTGCACCAACTCTTTTCCACATGTCTAGTGGGAAGAGTGCTGACTCAAGTTCATTTTCTTCTTTTACCAAGGATGTCTTTACCACCCAAGAAGTGGGAGCAGCCTTTTGAGCTCCTTGGCCCGCTAGGAATACTCAGCCCTTGGACTTCTAATTGGTCTGGCATTATCCTGCTGTCCCATAGGGAAAGCCTCAGAAAGTTCAGAATCCAGGTAGGGAGCTATCTGCATCAGCCAGTAAGAGATGTGTTTCTTAAATCCTGCTCTCTCCACAATCCAAACACTTAATCCATCACTTTACACCATTCAGAGTTAATTCCTGAGATCTTTTCATTCCTTGAGAAACACAGCAGACATCATTACTCCCTTACAAAGCACAGGCTGCAGTAGGGGCAAGGCTTATGTATCACACATACCCTGTGTTGGATAACTCAGTAACCATAACACACCACCTTCAAGCATATTAAAGCCTTTATTATCTATTTACTGTCTACAGAAGGCAGTGAGCAAGCTAGCGGTTTTCTGCTTCTCTTCAGCTACTGCAAGCAAATGCCTAAACCAAAAGCCATGCTTTTGTGTCTAGAGAATATTTATTTAAAATCCAGTGGAGAAACTGCAACAAGTGTAAATGAGGATGAGTTTCTTGCTTTAGCCCTCCCTCCCCTAAAAGGAACCCCAAACACATTCCATGTTTACCTTTAGTCTCAAAGTAGGAGATTAACCCATAATTACCTATGACAAGGAAGCTGGATCCAGGTAGAGTGTATTAAGAAGCTAGTTATTTTTGACAAATGGAGACCATACACTCAACCTAAGCTAGGTTTTGAAGGAATGCCACAACTAATGCTTGATATTTGCAGGTCAGCTTCAGCAAGATGCCTATCAGCCCAAGGCATGAGAAGTAGACAGACAAACACAACCTTCTCCATGTTCTCTGGGCAATTTTTATCTCTCTCCCATACAAAGAACTTGAAAGATGTTGGGAGGTTTAGCATTCAAATTAAAGATGTCCATTCTTTCACTACCTCTGGGGTGAGATGAGAGGGCAGCAGTGAGTGTTGAAACTTTCTTTGGATCTAGCCCTGGATCTCTCTCTCTCTCTCTCTCTCTCTAATAGTGGGAAAAATAACCCAAATGTTTCTGAGGGTAAATACACTTAAAGTTGCAGGAAGGATAGTTAGATGGGGAGGTAATTGCAGTGTTGTCTCAGTTGCATAGAACCAAATTCCAGGTAAATCTATCTGCCAGAGTAAATCAATCTGAAGGGAAAACTAAACCAAAACCATGAAGAAAACAGAATCAGAGTGAAAATTGCAGCCTGCCACTTCCCAGACCTTACAAAGAGAATGAGCTCATTCAATGTTGTGCTGAAACAGTATTATCTCCTTAGCAAACAAACTGAGAGAGAATGTAAAGCCAGGGCTTTCATGTGTACTAACCGAATTTGCACTAATATTTTTCCAGCAAGAAAAATTTGTTGAATCTCAATTTTTATTGGCACGAGTGACTGAATCCTTCAAAGTTAATTTTCTATTCAGAGAATCTTTAAAGTCATAATCTCTGACTACCTTAGTTGACCTAAAATCAGATTTGTACAGAAGTTTAACTTTCTCCTTTTTTACCCTTATAACTATTTAGAGTATAAAGAACATCCTTTTCAGATGACAACTTCTGCTTTATACAATCAGGTTCACTGAGTTCACAGAGATGCTGGGCACTGCACTTGAGCCCTCACAGATGACAGCTAAAAACTGCTTAGCTCTAAAATCTGAGTTAAAAGTGTGGGTGTGTATACAAAACTTGAAAACTAGCCAAAGATAAACTGCAGTCTAAGTTTCCTTCCCACTCCATAATTCCAAAGGTAAGATTCAGTAAGAATAAAGGCCTTGATTAGCCTCCAAAGGTCAAAATGGGTTGGACTTTGTCATGCAGAGAACAAGTAGCTCAGTAACAGCTTAATAGACTGCAATTAGACTCACCCACTGCAAAGCTCACAATCTCATTATCCATCAGGAATTAGGTACTTGAGAGGAAACAAAATATACACTGGCAGACATGTGGTTGATCCTTGAGCTCAGTTTCCTAGCCAGATGTAGATGTAGAGGTAGACGTAGATGTACATGTAGATGTAGATGTATCCAGATAATCATACTGTGCTTACACATCTCTGTTTATACATACACATTGGTTTGTTCATCCCTAAGACCTTTTGGATAGGAACTGACTATTTTAACCAGTTTGGATGGAGAATTAAGAGTCTCAGAGTTATGATAAGATTCATGTAAACAGCCTGATAGAGGAGAGGTCCAAACTGCAGCATGAAGCCAACTTGTAGAGGAGAACCCAAATCCAGGGCAGCTCTTATGATCTTCCCACCTGGAACAAACGCTTCAGTTAAGAGTCTTGCCCTATTTTGGACAACAGAAAACTCCCTTCCTAAGAACCTGGTCTTAATTTCCTTTATGTTTTTTAGAGACTTTTCTCTGGTTTCTCCCAAGTTCTTTTTCCACTGGTAAACCTTTCTGCTTTGGTTCTATTGCATATTATGAGAGAAATTAAAACATTTTTAATTAGCTTGCAAAAGGAGAAATCTCACGATCTGTTGAAGTACCTATGTGAACTGTGGGGAGAAAGAGAAGTGGAGGGAGAAGCAATCCGGTTGTAGATTCACATGTAGGGAGTTTGGGTTTGTTTTAGGGTGTTGGTTTTTTTTTTGTTTGTTTTGTTTTAGGGTGGGGTTTTTTTGTTTTGTTCTTTGCTTCTGTTTTTGTGAGCTTCACTACTTTTTTGTGTGTTTGTTTCAATGCATATTTTTTCATAGTGGCATTTTAGTGCAAATTCTAATGTTTAGTTTAAGATCTCTGTTTTCTAGAACTTGGTGTGGCCCTCTATGAAGTGTTTTCATCTATTGCAATCAGTATTTCAGAATAAATAGTAAGAACAGTTGCATTGCTGATTGTAACACAAAAGAAGCACATGGTTAGGTAATTTTTTAATAGCCTTTGACTGTAAAACTTAACTGTGCACACTACTGATTCAGATGAATACTCTCAGCATCTGTATGCTCTGGATCACATCTGTACTGAACACAGCATATGCAGAAATCCTGACCCCTACTTTACCATCTTTTACCATCCCACAGACACCTGACATGGCCCAATCAGAAACTTTTCATGAAAAGAATTAAAGAGCAGGCTCAGTGACTTTAAAAACACAACTGGAATCAGGTTCTTTTGCAACACATAAGCATGCACTGGCAACAATTGCGAGTTCTGGGTGCTGTTTCTGGGTACCTTTTAACGAATAAAATGAGAGGCTTGTACTTTTAAGAGCTATTGTAATACCATACCTCCCAATCTCTCCTGCACTGGTTAACTCTCATGGCAACCTGTCAGCAAGAGCATCCCAGTGGCTTAATTTATTTGTCAGATTAGAAGTATGTGTGCACTGCTATAGAACCCCCAAAGTGTAGCTTGGGCTTGCCTCTGTTGCTGCAGTCTATTGATTTTATTTTTTCATTCTGAATAATTCATCGCTTAAAGGATCGACTTAATTTCTCCCTCCTATTCCAGGGCAGACTGTAATTAACAGAGACCACATTCCTGATGAGGTTTTATGTACAACTTTAATTACATAAGTTACACTGCAGGTTTGGTTTAAAAGACTGGACAGTGTCCTTTTGGTATTAATTAGAATTAGGTAGTGCCTGCTTTTTCATCTTATTGATGAATTCTCTGAGCACCTCTAAAACATCACAGTGCAAATTATTCGTCACTGATCTAATTTATATAGAGGTAGGGGAGAGCCCAGACAGAGCCTATGTTTCAAAGTAACTGGCTATTAAATATTGATACATTGAAGTTAGCAAGAGCCTTCTCCTCACGTTTTCTCTAAGCTCCTGTATCATTTGGACTTGTGTTTAGAAATTCATATGAAAGAAGTTATTTCTGTAAATGGTGTGACAGAGACACCAGAAACAGCATGAAGGAGGGGGAGAAAAAGTAAATAAGAAAAGGTACTTACACCTGCACAGCAACACATGGTGAAGTATTCTGGTAACTGCTGTAGCAATGATTGCTTCACTTGCTGCCCTTGATGCAGGGGGATGTGTCATCTCAAAGCATCTTCCTATGAATTCTCCTAAATGTACCTGCTGTGAGATACTCCACCTGTCTTTCCAGGCAGCTAAAAGGTGTTCCCATGTAGCAGTGCCACAGGTAAGTACCCCTGGAAAGATCCTGCAGCCAGCTTTACAACAAAACAGCAAGCCCAAAAAGAACAGCTAAAGCTAAACCCCAGCTAAAGCAGAACACACATAAGGGCTGCCATGCCCTGTTAAATGGAATATGTTCTGATGTGCCCTTTACTTCCTTTTGTAGGAATCCGGCAGCCCTTGGCAGCAGGCTTCCTACACACTATGAATGGGGAGTTAATTGGGAGTGCTTGAAGGTCCCAGCTCATTGTGTTGATGGAAAGGTTTACCTAAGGTGCATACAATCTAAGGGATGGTTGCAGCCAAAAGTTTTTGATGGGCCATAGACTGGGCCAAATCACCAAGCCCTTCCCTGAAGCTGGTAGGGCTAGATGTCCTGTTGTAACTTTCTGCTCACAGGTGGGGTGAGACTAGGATTGCCCCTGAAGAGAGGAGGAAGGGAGGGATAGTCAGGTTAGGTGAGTCTGAAGGATGGGCTCTGAATATGAGGCAAAGCAGAATGAGCTCAGAGCAACATTTAATCTAAGTTTAGACCATAGCTACCATGCAATTGAAACCAGGATTCAGTTGAAAAATATAGACCATAAGCTACACAAGAGTGCTTTGTTCAATGGATGAACAGCTAAATCTTTCTACCACAGGCTGTGCTTGAACTCTTCTGAGGCTAGCCTTGAAACTCAAGCAGCAGAAAATCTTGTGAGAAATGAACCATATAGGACAAAAAGGTTTTTTGCTGGTGTGAAAATTGGCTCATCCCAGCTGCCTTGCAGAGTCTACCTTTGAGGTCTGGTGTCACAACACAGAGCAGGAGCTGCAGTCCTCTGCTAGAAGCATCCCAATTCTATCTTCTCGCACTGTAGAGTCACCCAACCTGCTCTTCTGACTAATTCCTCCCTGTGCAGGAGATCAACAAAACTTGTCCTAAGCCATGTATTCAAGGTTAAATCCTTCCCTCCCATGCGCTGCTGCTGAAGGGGAAGGGAAGACTTGATAAAGTTTTATCTTTCTGTGCAACTTATTTATTCCCAGCTTTTCTATCCATCAGTTTGAGGCAGTCATCATTATCTTTCAGCAGATGGACTTGTTTTGCAAAGCAGGAGGCTGGTATTAAGGATGTCTATAGTATTGCAGTTATGGATGTGACCGTGCATCTTAGAGTTCTTTCTGTTGTTCGGGGTTTTGGTGAGCTTTTTTTGACGTCTCAGTGGTAAAGAATAATTTTTCTTGTTACTGCTTTTTAGATAGAGTTTGAAAGTGGATTCAACATCTCTTGTAGTAATTATAATGATACTTACACTGAAAGTGCAAGGCAAAATGCTTAAAGAAGAGAGATGGAAGACAGAGTGGATTACTAGACAATCACTCCAGACAGTTTGATAATTCCAGTGCCATGTAGTTTCATGTGCCTGACAAAGTGTTATCCAAAAATCTGGTTTTAGGATCTTTGACTTAAGACCTTGTAGGGGTCACAGTGTGAATGGGACTCTAACTCAGAGTCCCAGCCCAAGGCTCAGACCACCAATTTGGGCTGTTTCACAGTGTTGAAATGAACTGTAAAGGATATTTCACTCCAGCTCACCTCGTATCAGCCATGTTTCTGTGAGACTGACCTGATCAACCCTCTGCTGCTGGAGAGATATCACTGAAAGCAAAAACAGATTAAATGCTTCCATGCAATTCTTACTGGCTAATGTCATCTTTGTCAGCTTATTTGTGTTTCTGTACACCTGACTGTGATTTTCAAATACTTGGCTTTAAAATGTTTCAAGTTCCTTTTTTTTTTTTTTTTTCTCTCTCCATGCCATGTGAAGGTTGGAAGACAAGAAGCAGTCTTTGCATGGACTTCACAAGGGGTTGTCATTGAGTAACAAATGGGTAAATGTACGTGTGTGCAATATTGTACTGATGCAGTCAAAAGACTATTTTACATCAAATTGTATGAGCTTAGAGTTTGGGGTTGAAAAAAGTCTTTGTTGGGGTTGAAAAAAGTCTTTGAATTACTTCATTTTTAGACCTCCTCTTCCAGGGCAAGAACAGGGAGATAAATGAAGGGTTAAGTCCCTTCCAACCAAAAGGGACTACACAGAGAGAGCTGCAGGAGACTCACTGCTTCCTGGGGGACTGTGGTACAGACCACTGCATTTACTGCAGGCCAGTGGATCATATATTGCTCATCCTTTACTTTGATTTCCACTGCAGGTTGACCAAATAAACAGTTTAAATGTACATCAGAACTCAGAAACTGTTATTTGATTTCTTTAGGACCCTAATGCAAGTTTTCTTGAAAGCACCTGTTTTTAGGGAGTGAAAGCTCAAGGCTCAGCACTTTGTGAAAATGAGGAAGGTCTTTCAAGTCAGTTGTCCAGTAACTGAAGCATTCAGAATAGCTCATCTGGGTTCAAGAATCTTGGCCTAAAACATCTTCTTGCTTTTACTTTTCCATCTAAGCAAACGCTTTAGTCTCCTCGGGGATACTGTGTATCTGTGTTGCACATCCTTCATGCTAAAAAGTAGTTCACACAGAACAAAAATGAGAACTGAGGCTGCTTGGGAATTTTCCTTCAAAACTGACCATTGAAAACTACTGTGTTTTCAGAGCAATAAGAGCAGCATGGATTTCTTCACCTCCTCAAACCAAAAAAAAATCTCATTTTTCTTAAGAGGGTACAGGAAGACTTTAGTATATTTTGCTGGAAAGTTTTAATGGTCTGGTTTCAAAATATTCCTATCCCTTACAAAAATTCTGATTTGGTGGATCCAGGCCTCCTTATCTTTCTTTGATATTTAGGATCTGCAGAGGGGTTGAAGACTCCATGCTGGATTTCCTGCTGCTTCTCCAAAAGACAACTGTTTCACAACATGGCACGTGAAGAGCAACTGAAAAGTCCATGGAAATGGATTTGAATTGCTACTCCTATGAGCAGCTCTGTGACAGTCTTTCCAACTACTATTAAATTATATATATATATATATATATTTTTTTTTTCTGAGCTATTATGGACCTTGAAGTTTTAATGATTTAAAAAGAAAAAAAAACAAACTGATTTATTTTTCTAATTTTATTTTCCTCCTTACAAAAATCTTCCTTTCTGAGTAGAAAAAATCTCCCTTTGCTTTGCTCAAAAGAAAAGGTTTCTCTGAAGAAATAACTAGTAAATTTGTTTGGGGTTTTTTTTTTTGTTTGGTTGGTTT
>VWZE01006809.1:245769-269715 GCA_013396675.1 Eubucco bourcierii | reverse complement strand
TGTTTTTGTGGTTGTAGAGTTTTTTTTAAATTTTTTTGTTCGTTTGTCAGTCTGGTTTGATTTCCACTCACACCACCACCACCCCACCACCCCCATTTCTATGGGTTTTATACACTGATAGCTGTCAAAAGTGAATTAAAGTTTCAACACACCTCAGCAGTGACCATTGGAAGGACCAGTGATGCCATTTGAAGGTATCATCCAACCCATGCCTAGCCATAAAGTTGCACCACCTTGTGGTCAGCAGGATTGTGGCATCACTCTGGCTCATAGGAGGAAGGTAATGCTAGAGCTTTAGCTGGACAGACACCCTTCATTTTCCACACAGATATAGCAATCTTTCATCTGCTTCTGCCAACTTCTTCTGTAAAGGTGAGATTTGAGTAAAATTATTTTTCATTGATCTATTAAATTAAAAGGCCTCGTGTAGCCATAATCTAGGACTCAAGAACATTTGATGGAAGAGTTTATTGGATGATATTCCTTCTGTTTGTATAAATTATGCAATATTTTTGTAACATGTCATGTATCATGATGTGATTTAATACCTCATCTATATTCTTGCACCTGAAAGTAATGTGGAGAGATGTCTTTGAAAGGCCATTAAGTATAAATAAATTAGAGTCAGAGCTAGAGTGGTACTGATGAATAACATTCCTCGATAAGGAGACCTCGTAGACTAAATGGAATGAGTAAATTATGACTTAATAATGTTATGCTTAAAACATTCCTAATAGTTTGGGCATTCACCTGGGAGTGTTCACGCATCTGGCCAAAGATCTGCTTACCCAGCAGCTGTGGAACAGAAAATAAAATGCAGGTACAAACTCCAGCAATACTAAGTAAAAGCCATTATCACCAGCCTGTAGATGCTGTTCACCTTGCACATATGCCCTCTAGCCTTATAAATCCTGTTTTTTCTGCTAAGGGAGAGAGACCCCAGTGTACACTAGTGGGCTTGAACTTCTAGTGCCATTGTAGAGACTAAAAGATGCTGTGAACCTCCACTGCATTGCTGTCATGAGAAGAACTATAATGATCAAGCCAAACTGCATTAACTGTGTCCACTTGAGTGGATACAAAAAGCTCAGTCAGGCTCCTGGCTATGACTAAATCATCTAATTATAGCCTTCCCGTGCTGTGCTTTTTGCATTCGTTCCTGATCCATCACCGCATTGATTTTCAGAACTGTGTTCTTTAGCACTCCATGGTCTCAATTTTCACATCCTGTGTCTCCTGTGCTCTCAACTTCTCAGCACTCACTGCAGGTTGACTACTTATCTTTCTATGTGTTTTTCTTGAACCAGGATTTTAATTACATTTCTCTTCCAAAGCAGACAGCAAGGTGAACCCTGATGATTTCCACAACTCTTTCACCTTTATGCAAGTGCAGATTCACAACCCTGTACTCTGACTTCTGACCCATACAAAATGGATATACCTTTCTGTTTAAGTCACAAGTGATGTAAAAAATTGCAGTGTGTTAGAGCATCTCAGTCAGCTTTCTACTCTAAGTATTGGTAAAGGAAATCAGAAGTGTTGCATCTTTGCCATATTATCGTGAGAACCTGAAAACCCCTGGAGTTCACAGGGCAGTGATACCCTCCTCCAGACAGCTCAAATTTAGGACAAAGCAGGCTTCTGGGAAGAACTTGTAAACATCAGGAGATATTTCAAAGATCCTCACCTAAGTCTGAGCTGGAACTTGAAACTAGCCGAGTTTTACACTGTTGGCACTCATGACTTTTGCCACACTGGATGTTTCTCCAAAAACCAAATATGCAGAGCTCTTGGTTTTGATTTTCCCTCAATTTCACAGAGTTCATCTGTGATGCATAAATTTGAAGAACTGAAAGAAAGGTACTCAACACATTATTCCATTTCGTGATGTAGTTTTGGCCTTAAAATGTTGGTTTGTTTTTAAATCTTATGTCACGATTGCATGACTTTCTTTGCATCCATTTTGCATAGCTTTAGCTGAGCTCCAAAGACAGATTAGCTCTCTCACTAAATGTTCCCAAAAAGATGACTGAGATTCCTTTTTAATACTGTTCTCAGCTGAGCTTATGTATAATCCTTTTCAAAGTGTAAAATGCCAAGGGATGTTTATATGCTACAGCTTATATGACAATGTATTGTTGTCCCTTCACACTTCACTGAACAGTCTGCAAATACTGATCTATAAATCACTTTTCTCACAGTGAATTTGAAAACTTTGTGTTGTTTGTGGTGTTGTCTCTTGTTCCTCAGAGCAGGAAAGGCACTGAAAGGGAAAGGAAGATGGCAGTGGTTTTCCCCCTAGGATCACATAGAGAAGCCTGGGCAGAGTTTGGAATTGAGTCAAACTGAACCAAAATGGAACCAGATTTCAAAGACTGTACTTGCACTCTACATTTAGCAGTCTGCTTTCAAGGGCTGGTAAACTTCAACTTGCTCACTCATTTTCAGATGTGAAAAACTCGTCCTGCAAACCATCCTCACTACCCCAGTAGTGGTCCAATGGTCCAATGTCGTAAGGTTTGCCTGGTTTAGGGGAGAGTGGAGATTCCCATTAATGGTGTAGACATTAAGTGGAAAAAGGAGAGGAAGCAGGACATTTTCCCTGGCTCTTTCCTGCCAGAATAGAAGCGAAATTGTGCCTGCTCTAACAAACTGACTGGAGAATGAAAAGGAGACTTTTCAGAAAGAGCAGTGGAATCCTGTCTTTAATACTCTTCCTTGCTTCAGGACAAAACTGTGATAGCCAGCGTGAAGCAACATTCCCATGATCAGTCTAGGTAATGCAAAGAGTTTGTGGTGCAAGAAAAAGAAAATGTGTAGGCAGGAGTATATATATATATATAAATATATAAATATATGTATATATACACACATTTTTATTTTCCCCTCTGCAAAGAATTTGCCTTTAGAGCTGGAGAAAAAAGTATAGATGTAGTGACCGGAAGGGTTTGCTATGGGTTTAAAATCTCTTTGGGTAGTTTTGCTTACCTACTTTTTGGACAATAAAATGTTCAGCATGTTTTTACAACTTCAAGTAATTCCAGGGACTTTTGCATATCTCATTTCAATAAACCAGACTGAGAGAATTTAATGTAGTCAGGGACAATCAAATCTGCAACTCAGAGTATACTGCTGTATTTATTAGCAGATATTTTCCTTGGGAAGATGTGAAAACCCAACCACTGAACAGAGTAGTTGAAGTAGGAAACTTTAAATCTTAATTAGTACCAAAAATGTAAAAACCATCCAAGAGCTGGAGCAAGGACTAGCAATAATGTGGTGTTTGGGGCTGTGTGTGCTTGATAGCTCAGAGTACCAACATTCTGCTCATGGAGGTTGGAGGGATACTCATTCCTGAGGGGGGCTTAGTTGCAGCACTTCTGGGCTAAACACCTTGCTTTAGCAAAGCAAAGGGAGAGGACACTGCAAGATTAAGATGAGGACAGGCTGAGAGAGTTGGGGCTCTTCAGCCTAGAGAAGAGAAGGCTTCCAGGAGACCTGATAGTAGCCTTCNCCTGGAGGTGTTGAAGGTCAGGTTGGACGAGGCCTTGAGTGAGCTGTACTAGTGGGAGGTGTCCCTGCATATGGCAAGGGATCGGAACTAGATGATCCTTGAGGTCCAACCTTACCATTCTATGATTCTATGATTCTATGATTAAGGAGCAGAGGGTGGTCCTTACAACATGAGAGCACCTTGGAGGAGGAGGATTGACCCTTAAAGGATTTCTTTTTTCCTGAGAGACCTTTTATCAAACCAGGCATTAGGTGTCTGCTCTTTTGTCAAAATCACCGTGCCCTGCTGCCAGCAAGGGGTGTTTGACCACAAGATGCAGCTTTGAGACCTCTCTCCTGTCTCAGAGATAACAGGCCAGTATCTCTAACCACATCTTTTCTGCTGACTGCCTGTGTGACGGACCCTTTAAATCCGTTTTAGCCAAAGGGCTGGAAGATAAAGACAGTTAAGTATGTGATAGGATATGTACTCTCCAGAAATGAAGGAGTTGAGATTCTCCAAAGTAGTGTTGGCATGATGAGCAATCAGAGCATGGCTGTTCTTACCTGAAAAAGGATCAACATCCAGAAAGGATTTTATTTAAAGGTTTTTAAATATGCTGTGAAATGTAGTAAAAACACTTGAAACAACCTATTCTGACAGATTCATCCCTAAGGAAAAACACCCACAATTTCATAAGATGAAATGTGGATGCTTTTAGCCTTGGCTATCCTGACCTTCTTATTTAGACATCGGTGATGTTGTATTTTAGGGGGGCATTGTGGCTTCTTTTGGCTACTCTGGCAATAGAATTTCATGAAGTTATTGTTGCAAGAAGAGAGCCTCTGGTCTCATGGGCTGCAGTGGAGAGGTGGAACTGGGATAGGAGAAAATATGTGAATAATGACTCATCATGTGGGTTATTTTGTTGTTGTCAAAAAACAAAATTAAATCTTAACCACCATTTTTTCACACAGCAGAGCACAGCCAGTTGTGCAGCCTTTAGTTCACCAAAGCAAAGCAAAACAAATGAGCTCCAGTATACCTGGAAGAACACTCACGCGAAAAAGTAAGATGCGAGTGCTGCAGCACCGTAGTAAGTAAACATCTGTCAATCAGAACACAACCAAGCATTTATCTCACTGGAAACATCTGGGCTCACCAGCCCAACCATCAGCGGGGCAAAAACCACCCGTGCTAGAAAGCCTTGAGGGGTTTAAGGCTACTTCCCACTGCCCACGGCGGGGAAGGGGAAGATTCAAACAAAAATAATACTGAAGTAGTGAGAGCTCCTGGGGAGAGCTGGGCTCACTGCGAGGCAGTCGGGGGCGAGTCGGGGGCGAGGCCGGGCTGGGACGGCGTGGGACGGCGGGGCCCGCGGAGCAGCGCGGAGCGGCCGGTGCGGAGCCGAACGGTGCCGAGCCAGCCGTGCCAGCCCTCCCTGCTGCCGCGGCGGCCCCGGAGGGCGGGGGGCGGGCAGAACCGGGCTCGCCTCGCCTCCGCTTTGAAGGGCGGGGGAGGAAAGCCGTGCCGCGGACCGGGGGTGGCAGTGGGGGGGCTTGTTTCGGATTTTGTTGTGGAGCCGGGAAGCCGGGAAAGTCGCCAGCGCGCAGACCCCGGCGGACGGGGGCCGAAGTCCCGGAGCGGGGCCAGCCCGTCCTCTCCCTCCTTCCCCACGTTCCGCCGCTCCGTGGGTGCGCGACGAGGCTGCGCGGGGTGCCGCGCCTGGAACCCAACTTTCCTGCTCGCTCGCCGCTCCCAGCATGAACCAGACGGCCGGGGTGAGCAACCACGTCCGCTGCTCCAGCGGCAAGGGCTCCAAGGTAAGAGCGGCCGCGGGGGGTCCGCGGGGCGCGCAGCCCGATGGCGAGGGGGCTCGGTGGGAACGGTGCTGCCCGGCTTCCCCCTCCTGCTCCCAGCCTCTAAACCTGTAGCTGAGAGCATCTTCTCTCTGCCCCGGGAGAAGCTGCGCTCCCCGCCTTGACCATCACTTCACGAAGTTCACCATCTCTCGCTGGGTCCCTGCTGCCCCAGTCCCGGAGCCTTCTCCTCGCAGCGCTGCTCGGGGACCTCTCCCCACGCCCCTCCGCCCAGGGGTGAACCTGTTTAGGCTGCAACTTGGGGAGGTGCTGCACAAGGTGCTTTAGGGACGGAGAATGCTGTGGCCTCGCAGCCTCAAGTGCTGTAACGGGCCAAACTTGTGCTTCTGCTTCAAACGGGTTTAAATAAGTTGAATATATACATAAGATGGTATGTATGCAACATGGAGTCAGGTGTATCTGTATCTGCTGCTTTTGCTTCTCTCCATGACAGCATTAAAAAAACAAAACAAAACAAAAAACTGAAGAAATTGTACACTCTGCTGAATTGAACAGAAAGGTAATTGGGTGCTTGCACTTGGTCCAGATCAAATTTTCATTAACCTTTTCGGATGGTACTGAATGTGACCCTTGCATTTGCCTTTCCAATACTGGTGGAGAGCAATAGACAGGTAAACGTATGTTCCCTAGTGTAGACAGTTTTGTTGATGCTTCTTCTGCAACTCTTTGAAGTGTTTCTCCATGTTTCTGTTTCATGGTGGATGGCTCCCCCCCCCCAAGATTTCAAATTCCTTTTTGAGGTTAGCATTTTGTAATGTGACAGGTTTTCATATTAGTAATGGGATACATATTGCAGAAATGCAAGATACCCATTTCACCACAGGTGCTAACAACTTCTTCATCTCACCTCTTCATACTTTGATCATCTTGCATCTTCTGGACTTGATGTTGTGTTGCTGTTTGAAATGGTGCTGCTGCTGCTCACCTGGTTGGGTAGTTCATGTCTAGACAGTGCAGACCTGATTCTAGAAACTCAGGCACACAGATTTACCTCATCTCTCTACTTCTGCAAAGTGGATACAGTTATTTTCTCATATGATCTTTTTAGGATTAAATCCACTAATCATAAGGGTATATGAGTATTAAAAGATGCAACGCGATGAGGGCTGTGGAAGTACACAAACAGATTAGATGAGTCTGCTGAAATTATTAATTTAGCTCCATGACTAATCATGTATTTGAAGTTAAACCCATGCATAAGCTCTTTGCATAATTCATGGACCTTAAGTTGAAGATCTTCTGTGGATCTTGCCTGTAATTGCAATGTTGGGCCTTCTTTCTTTGCACTTTCTGGTTTTCTTTGAGTTTTGGGTTGAACAGCTAAGGCTATTGCAGAGCAGTAATAATTTACAAACTGCTGACCTAACGCTTTAATACAGAAGGAAGAGATGAGATTCAAACATGTATATTCTTAGCACATGATAACATTTCTATTTGTCTTGAATGCATCTTCCTCTTATTTTCAAATGCTGTAGGACATGGATATTTTTTCTATTAGAAATTAATTTAATTTTTTTTTCCAAGTCAGAAGATTGACGTGATTGATTGTTCTGGGTTTTTAATTAAAATACGGTAAGCTCCATGCGCGACTGATTCAGTTGCAAGGAAATCTTGCAGAGTTCAGAAATCAAATATGGCTGGAAAAACAATAACTGATCTGTAAGAGGTCTGTGATGGAATAAACAAGAGGCAGAATAGCCAAGATTTTGATGATGCTGACTTGTAAAGCACAGAAATGCTTATGAGGTGTTCAGTAATTTTTTTTCCTGAAAAAAAAAAAAAACATGGCAAAAGAACAAACTCAAAACAACAAAACCCCAGTCAAAACCAAAACAGCAAACCTACAAATTTGTCTGACTTTCCTAATCTAACTCCTGAACTCCCTGGTCTGTGTTAATCAAAACTGACAGAACAAGAGAAGTATTATGAATTTCAACTTTCTACAGTTCTTACAGAAATTTGTCATATAATATAATATTTAATACTCAAGAGGAAGCAAGGAGAAACCTGACCAAATCTTCTTTACTCTTCTTATTCCAGCAACCCAGTCAGGACACGGCTGTAGTTACGTCATGGGCTGTTCTTTGCCCATCAAGGGCTGTGTAAAGATTGGGGGGGAATGGGAGAAAGAAAGGAATATACAAGAAATTTTCAAAAGCACTGGAAATTTACAGTGGGAAAGAGACAGCCATGGATGAGGGTTGAGGTATTTGCTAGAGAGAGTGAGTTGAGCAAATAACGGAGGGAAAAAAAATACATGGTGAACTAGGCACTGCTGTTTCTATTGCACATGTTGTTTTGAGTTTTTTCTTCTTGTTGTTTTGGGTTTTTTTTTCCCCTCCCCCAAAAAGTTAACACTTTGTGTTGACTCCAAGTATTGCAGTTGCCAACTCACTGAGGCAAAGTCACTTATCTTCCTGGCTTCACTCTGAGTTTTCCTCTGCCCAGGCGATGGGCACTTAGACTTCACATCACCTGTGCAAGATTCACAGCTTTGCACGGCTGTGGTGAGTGAGGGAGGTAACACTTTGAAGGAGGGATAAGGGATACAATTAAAGCCCTGAAGTAGATAGCCTGAAAATAAATCCAAATTCTGCTAACTATATATATATATATTTGCATTTCTATGCAATGCTTTTTATCAGTTTTTAATGAAGATCTATCTCTAAGTGACTTGTGAGTGCTATTGAAAGGCAGTGATTTATTGGCTAGAGAGAACTACATTTTTACAGAAATAGTTTTCTACACACAGCTTCTAATGCCTTTTTTTTTTCTCCTTCCTGCCTGTGACTAATCCCATTGCCTTTCCCTAAGACAGTTTGTGAAAGGAAAGCAAGAGGATTCACCTTGATGCCTCATGGCACCCCAAAGTTTCATGGTAGGAACTTTTCTGATGTGTTGGGGCTGTGAGCCCTGCAGCCACTGAGAGTCTGTAGAAACCAACCATCTCTCTCGTGTGGGCTGGGAGCAGGCTTTGGCTGACTAGAATGGGTGCTTTACTGGAAAGTTGCTCAGATTCTGGTATAAGAACTGGGGGTCATTTCTGAGCTGTCACAGTTTGACAGATTTCTTGAAGGAATTAATGAGGGCTAACTTCATCTGGGGACTCAGGCTTTTCAGCACTGCTTGTTGCAGCTCCTGGCTTTTAGCTTTTATTCAGCAATCCAGAGCCCCATGACAGCCAAGACAAGGCATAGAAATTTTGTCTTAGATTTAACTTGTTTTATTAGATTAGTACCAAGGAAGATACTGTGAGGAGGCATTTTGTATCTTGTTGAGACTCACAATTTCATCTATATTTGTAGATAGATGTAGATAGATGTAGAGGACAATCTACATAAAACATTGAGAGTAATTTCTTTCTTTATAAACAACTCTATTTGGGGTCCTATGTCTGGATATAGTGAGCAAGAAGGTATCCCATGGAGCAGGATTTGTGGATCTGTAGTCCTTCTGAGTGTTCATGAGGACTCAGAGATCTACCAGCTCCCATCCTTTGGTGGACTGTAATATCCAACAGGAGACAGGAAAAGGAGCCCTCTTATCCTCTTGGAGAGGGGCAGCACAGAGTGCAGGGCTGTTCTTCAGAGTGGGGAAGATGGAAACCTGCAGTGTCTCTTGGGAAGACAGGGATGCATGGTCTCATTATTTTACATGGAAACACTTTTAGCCAAACCATTGACTGACATGGGCAATCCAGAGGGTGCAGTCTAAACCTCCACCTTTGTACAACAGCCTCAGTTGTACACTGATCCATACTGGTCAGCATAAGTGCATACTGATTTGGTCTCTTCTGGCTTCTCTCTAGCCATATTTTTGAGTGAATGTAGCTATTGTAGCTGTTTTCTATGGAGCTCAGTCTTGGACATGGTCAGTGTATATCTTGTGGACCAGGATTCCTTACTCGGAGTCCCACTGTCCTGTGAGATGCCACTACAGCTCCTTTGGCATATATTCATGTGCAACTTATGGTCCCAGCAGTGCACTACTGATGAGTACCCAAATATCTTATGTGTGTTTTGAGGGTATTGCAGTCATTAGATACTAAAACAATTTTGTGCATCTAAGCTTTAAACTCCTCCTGATTCTGAAGCTAATGTGTGGGTAGGAGACAAGTGTTTTCCTGTCCCAGCAGGAATGGTGAGAAGCACTTGGGCTGTATGGTAACATGAAACAATACTGAGTTAAGGCTGAGCAAACAATGCATGTTTCCATCATGGATTTGCTTGATGCGGTTCACAGGACACAGTTTGGGCTAGAGCAGATACTAAGCAGCTACCCTTCATTTCTTAGCTTTAAGTGTGCAAGCATTAAGAAGAGGTTGTTGAAATCAAGGTCTTGAGGTTAGGACACCTGCCTTTTAATCAGCAACAATGCTTCATGGGAACAGCAAATCATTTGGACAGATTTTTATTTTTATTTTCTCTTAAGTGAAAGACAATTGTGCTAATTAGCAATATTGGTATGTAAGAAAGTGGGTGTGAAAACAACTCAAGTACTTTTAAGTCTTTGTTAAAGGACACTTAATTAAGCTGAGCTGAAAATACAGTTTTGATTGTACCATTGTTTGCTCTCCCATTGTTCTTAGAAGACAAAATTAACCTACAAGAAAGGCAAATTACTGGTGTGGAGTGTTCCTTTACAACTGGATCATTGCAGGGAATTGCCCCTATCTGAAGGGGCAGTGCAGTGTTCATACAGCTGTGGACAACAGGTCAATAATGTCCTTCTAGCTGAAGAGGAGAGATTTTGGCATTTATAGTGGTCTATTCTTTATGGCATTTATAGTGGTCTATTCTTTAAATGGTTAATAAGAGATCAGTGCATCTAACACAGGGTGAATCTAATTTTCTTCCATTTAACATGAACTATTCCCCTCACATGAATTGCAATGATTTTAGTCGAATTGCTACTTATTTATGTTGGTTTAATTGCAGTGAGATTCAGTACCTCTAAAGTTATGGAAGCAATTGGGCCACAGTATTCCTAGCCCTTTTGGATGCAGAAAATGAAGATGAGGAAGCTATGGTAGCTCCTCTGTATTACCACTGAAGTGGAAATGAGTTCAATTTTACTATTTGTGGTATATGGGCACAGCTAAGTAGTATATTTTTGAGTTGCCCAATTTTAATACTCTAGTGGGAATGCAAGGTTGACTTCCACACCTCATAAGTATTAAAGTAGGACTTGTTGTAGCTGCCAGAGCTTTAAAACATGATCAGTCAGATGTTGTTAAAACCCAGGGCAGACCCTTAGAAATTACACTTCCATCTCAGAACATGAACCTTTCAGGGTAGTCTACCACAGCATTGCATGAGAGCCCCAGCTATCATCAAGGCACAGTCTTGCTGGATGCTGCAAGCCCATGGAGGCAGAAATGGCTTTGCCTTCAGGGTGTTTACAGTTTAAAGTTGACAGTAAGAGGGAAAAAGCTGGGAGAAGTGGAGACAGAAATGGCTTTGCCTTCAAGACCGTTTATGGTTTAACCTGATAGAAAAGGCAAAAAGCTGGGAGAAGGGAAGAATTAGTCCCATTTTATTCACAATAAAGTAAGGCCCTGAGCGTAAACCAGCAAACCTACCAAGCTTAACACAACAATAATGACCTCATATTCTGTGAAAATTGCAGGCTATATAGAAAGGATAGACTGGACTTGAGCTTCTCTACCATGGAAAATGAAGCCAGCACTAGCCATAGGTCATTTAACAGCCAGCTAACTCAGCAGCATGTGCTTCTGACAGCCAACCAGCATGTCCTTCTCTATGAAGCATTTTATCTCTTGCTCACTGCAGGTGTCAGATAGGAAAAGTTGTAGGTAAAGAAGGGCAAGAAATCTGTAGAGTTGGATCTTCTGTGCATTAGGAAGCCAGGTGTCAGTTTGGTTCCTTGAGAAACAAAGTTTTGTTTTGAGAACTGTGTAGTGATGATTTAACTCTTTACCCTATACATGTTTTTATAGATCCAGTATTTTCATTGTCCATTGTGGGGGATCTTCGCCAAAGCAGTAGAGGAAAGCAAAACCTATCCAAGTAAGGAATGGTGAACTATAAATAAAGAAAAAAACTTGGGGGTGGGGAGGGGTTGAAATTGCTTTTTATCATATCCTCTCTCTTTCTTATAAACTGTAAGATTTCAACTGACATCATCCAGTAGAAATGCTGAATTAGTGAGAGAAGTTTTGCTTCTGTTGCTGTGAATAGAAAGGACTTTAGAAATGTCTAAGATCTTGGATCCCTCCCCTGGTAGAATAAACTCACCACAACACGGAGTTTTTTGTAAAGTCAGGGGAAAAAATAGAATAATTGTATTTCTTATAGTTTAAATATAACAGTATAAGGAGAATATAACTATGACAGGAATATAATAACCTTAAGGAAGATGGGGAAGGGGTCAAGCTGCGGCAAAGCAGCAAAAGCAGCAGCAGTCAAAACAGAGGCAGGGGAAGATAGCAGCGGGCACAGCAGAAGCAGCAAGAGGAAGGTACAAGCTGTGCTTCCAGACAGAAAGCTCTTGATGCTCCAATGGAATTGTATTAACTTACCCATTGTTGCCATCATATGGCCTATCCCTAGAATGTTCACCTCTCCGCTCAGAACTTCCTCTTCTAAGTTTCTCTGTTCTGATTTTTTTTTATGTCTGAGGTAGAAATCTAACTCAAACTGCCACAGCTCTTAAGCAACCCTGCGTCAGGGATTTTAGGTGCAATGTCTGTGGAAAGTTCTTGACCAGTGAAATTTGCCTTCTCTATGATTCAACCTGTAAACCTGATAGTTTTTGTCAGCTAATTGCAGTCCCATTCCCTTGAGTGCTTTTTGGGACTGGCTGAGTGTCAGCTGTCCTGTACAGTTCCCATTAAATAACAATTTTGCAAAAAGGTGATGGCACATGTGAGACCAGAAATCTCAGTGAAAAATAAGCTCAAGCGTCCCTCTGAAGGGGACACAGACAAAGGGAGATGGCCAGGCTGACTTTATAAAAGCCCTGAGTCACCAAAAACCTCCTGACAAGGGTCACGCGTTCCCTGACTGGAGTGAAACCAACAAGCAAATACAACTTGCAGAAGTGCAGACTTCTGGTGCTGACGGAACTGTTCCTCTAGGCTATTTTGGGTGATAGAAGGCAAAAGGAGCCCTGAAGTTTGTACCATTGTGCAGACATGCACCAAGGACCTAATTGCCCAGAACAGCTGTGATTTTAAGTCTTAAGATGTGCATGAGAAAGTGGCTGAAGGACAGTTCTCTTTCCAGTAAATGTATGCAAACACGGTAGGGCAGTGTAGAGCTCGAGGGGGTTCCAGTGGTGCGTTGGACTTCATTCTCCAGGTCTCTGCACTAGGAGTCCTGAGCCCTGAATCCCAATGAACTCTGGGGTCAGTGTTGCCAGAGCCATCCTACTCCTTATGCATTTGTGGGTGCTGCTCTCTGCTGCTGTTTTTCATCTTTAATGAGAGTTGAACACGCCATAAAATTTTATTGGGTGTTTATGCTAACAAAATTAACTAACAGTTGGTGCTTCAAAGATGCAGCCGGAGCTCTGAGTGCTGTAACTGGAGTCTGCAATGGGTTTTTAACTGGTGTAGGACAGCAAATGTGTGAGTGCCAATGTCATTTAACAGCAAACCATTTCATATTAGCTTTTTATTGACCAGAACTAATTAATTGGAATTGGGGGGGGGAGGGGGGGGGAAAATATCTTAGAACAATATGTGCTTAAACAAAATCATGTTTTTAGGCATTAGACAGCTTGAAGCTGTGTCAAAATCATGGGGCTAATTTATAATGCAGAGACCAATGGGCTGATAATCCAAATAAATTATTATAGCCATTTCAATACTTTAATGCTTAAGTCAAATAATAGGAAGAAGGTGGTTTTTTTTTTTTGCATTTTAGTTATTGTGTTTCCCATATATATCTAATATCATTCTGTGAATGCTGTATGGATCACCTGAGGCCATGACTTCAGTGAGAGTACAAAGGACCTCTAGGCTATAGAAAGAAAGATAAAGTCTTAACTTTAGACTCAGTTTCTCGTTCATTTGAATGCATTTGGCTTATTTCTATATTAGTGTTCTTAAGTAAACACAGAAAACTAATCTGTTTTCATTAATTTATTTATTTAGTGGTTTTAGTTATTTTCATGTGGTTTTCCCATACATAGTCTGGACAAATATTGATGTTTATGATCTTTACATGATGCTGAGGACCTTTGTGCTGGTTTTAAAACAAAACAGACAGACTGACATGCTGGGGTATTTATTCATTTTATTCCATTCACCTAGGTGTAGGTAGAGCTGATTTGTACCTCATGGCATTGCTAGAAATCAGGTTTGGCTAAAAGACTTGTGCTAGTGCTCAGGGGGAGTGTTGTGATTCCTGGATTAAGCCCCCAGTTACACTGGGATAGTGGCCAAGAGATTTAGGTTTTTTTATTTTTCACATTGTCACATTATCATAGATTCCAGCTGATTTTCTAGGCCTTTGAGAAAAACATTCTCCCCTCTGCTTTTAGTCTCCTCATGTAAACATGGTCTTGGAGACCTAATGTGAACTCCCAGAAGTCAGCAGTAGTTGCACATCACAGACTGGGGTAAATACTCTGACCATGCTTCATTTTTTTCTATTGGTTGCAGTCAGGATGAGTGCTTCCCTTGCATCACCTGTGAGCTCTTTGGTGGTGGGTGAGAACCTGGCAATCCATTAAGTGGGCTTCTTGTCCTTCCTGTTGGCCTTTATTGTGCTTAAAATCTGAGAATTTTACAAATATCACTGTTAAGAGCTTAATCTCATTTAGAATGAAGGATGAAAAATCTAGGAGGGACAGGCAATATAGGAGGTGGCATAGTCCCCATAATGTGATCTCCAAACTGTTCTCCAGAAGAGGACTTTGGAGTGAAGCACACCCAAAGTAGTGAGTTGTGTTGCAAGCACAGAGAACATGGAGGTGAAGAAGAGAGCACATGAGTATTCCAGCTTGCTTGAATGGAATTTTGTTCAAATTATACAACCTTGGGCAATTTAAAGAGAGAGCATATGCATCACTCTTAGGTGTTGTGCCTTCAAGTAGGCAGAATGAAATATGCTGCAGCAAAGCCAAGGCTTGTCCTCAATGAGAGCCCCAGGGAGAGGATGGGGGACTGACAAAGGTGGCAGGTGCTGATCTCCTCTCAACTCTGTTGGCAGGTTGAAACGAGGCACAGCATCAACACTCTGAGGTCAGCTAACTTGCGTGGTTGTAGATGGCATCTAAAATTGGAAGGCCAGGAAGAGGCTAAAATTATGGCAGACAGATGTATGCTGCTTGCAATTTACTGCTACTCAGGGCAGTAGATACACCACATACTTTAAAAAATTATTTTTCTTCCTCTTTTTTAAGTATTAGTTTGTACTTCTAGACTTCTGACTCTTCTTAGACTTCCTTAGCATCCCAACATACTAATGTTTTGCAAATCAAATTTTTAGCGCAGTTTTTATTCAAGTCAGATTTTGCTGGATAATGACTTCACACAGAGCCTTTGCCACTGCTTTAACTTTGTTCTCCTAAGTGGAGGATCAGATAGTTTTTCATAACTAACAAGTCCAGGAAAGGTCCAGCAGCAGGGGCTCACATCAGTGTTATTTCTATTGCTGCACTCTGTAGGAACACCAGTTACATATCGGGATTCAATTGAACAAGAGGCTTTCCAGCCAGAGAGCATAATACTGCTTCCTGCATCAAAGAACTTACACTTTAAATTTGTTCATTGCTTTATGGTCATCCCTCAAACTATAGGATTTTGTTCTTCACTTTATATTCCTGCTACTAAGCATTGATTTCTGTCTGCAATCCCATTGATTGCCGTGGGGCTTCTCCTACACCGCTGAACACGGAGCAGGATTGCACGTGGGACCCAGTGAAAGCACACAATGTCATAACATTTTCCTTGGCATGCTGCATTGCCTCACTGCCAGACCTCCCACTGCAAAACCGATCTACCAGCAGAGGCCACCAAAGTTTTTCAGTCACTTCCCCCAAGTTTAGCTACTCTTTATCGTCAAAGACCTCCAGCAGGTCAGGATTATCCCTGACTTTCCAAGGTTCTTCTCTCTGCATATTTTTTGCACCTCCACGTTCTCTGATTTGCTCCAGGAGGATGTTGGGGGTTGGAAGAGACCACCTTAGAGGCCTACACTCCTGCCAGAGCAGAACCATATAGAATCATTGAATAGTAAGGTTGGAAGGGACCTCAAGGATCATCTAGTTCCAACCCCCTGCCATAGGCAGGGACACTTCCCACTAGTACAGGTTACTCAAGGCCTCATCCAACCTGGCCTTGAACACCTCCAGGGAGGGAGCAGCCACAACCTCCCTGGGCAACCTGTGCCAGTGTCTCACCACCCTCACTGGAAAGAACTTTCTCCTAACATCCAGTTTCAATCTCTCCTCTGCCAGTTCAAACCCATTGCCCCTTGTCCTGTCATTACAATACCTTGTCAATAGTCCCTCCTCAGCCTTCCTGTAGGCCCCCTTCAGATACTGGAAGGCTACTCTAAGGTCTCCTGGAAGCCTTTTCTTCTCCAGGCTGAAGAGCCCCAACTCTCCTAGCCTAGCACAGGTTACAAGGTTGCTGTGGTCTGGCTACTTCCTGATTTGTTGCTTGTGTTTCACTGGCTGCTTTTTTTTTTTTTTTTTTTTTTTTTCCCCCCCACTAGATTCTTGAGTTTAGACACCTGGCACTCATAAAAACACCTAAATGCAGGCATCCTGATCTCAAATTGCATCCTTCTTTTAGCACCAGCCTTGTCTACTGTGTTATTAGTTGTCAGTGTGTGGAAAAAAACAAGGAAGAATTATGGGATTAAATTCTTGTCTGCCATCTCCCAAGAGACAGAACACTGCTTGTGGGTCAGGACAGACGGCTGAACGCTAGAGTGTAATCAGTATACCTGAGATTGATTTATCTATAATAATACAAGGCACAACAGTCAGAGCTTGGAGAAAAATGACCAGTTTTATTTTTCTAAGATTCAGGTTTCAGAAAAACTTGGGTTATTCTGATCGGGGTAATTGTGGCAGCCAGCTTAGGTTGATGAATCAGTCTTGATGAATCCTCAGGGAGGCAGCCTGTTCTCTGGATCAAGAGAAAAAGGATGCTTACATGAATCGGGAGTTATCTTTCTTCTTTCTTTTTTAAAGGTTAGTCCAGTCAAGCCAATCTTTTTGAAACGGATGAATAAGGGTTGCAAAAATGCTGATATCAGTGTGCAGGAGATTTATGAATCTCTTTGTAGAGTGGAAGGCAGATGCAGATAAAGCAGACAAGATTAACTCATGCTTTGCCTGTAATTGTGAGTGTGTTGTCAGCATCGGTGTCTTTGACTGCCAAGTCCTTTGGGACCACTGTAAGGCACAGCACGAACATTAGCTGGTCAGCTACTGCTCAGGACATGTGTTATTTTGTAAATGTTGCTTTAAATAAATGTAATCAATAATGAGGTCCTGTATTGAAAACTGCACTATTTCTGTTCACCCTGTCATTTTTTGGCTTAACAGATTCTCCTTCTCTGAATGCCCTAAGAACTGAAGAAGAGGTATTCGCTTCAGTGCTCAAAATGAGGGCCCAGGCTTATTCTCCATGCCCTTGACATGGATTTAATGCCAGCATGGTGACATTTTCCTTAGTCTTGTGTCACAATCTCAGTGGACTTAATACAGCACATGGCTGATGGTAAAGAAAAATCAAGCTGTGTCAGTATAGCTGGTAGCTCTTGTCACATTTACAGTCTGCTTCTTACATATTTAGGAAATAAAATCTAAATTATGTAGACCTTTGAGATGAGCAAATATTTGGAAGATTATTTTGGGGGAAATATAGCCTGGTTTAGAGTTATTTTTTTTTTTAATCTGGTGGGTAGCTTTGGCCTGTTACATTTAGAGGGGGATGTTTATGTAGTTGTGCTTCTAAAGAAGATGTATGTTTCCATTTAGAAATAACTCTGTGGCTAAGTGACAGAATAATTTGTAATGATCAGTGGGGAAAACATCATCTCCTAGGGAAAACCACAGACATGTTAGAAAGTTATTTTCAAAACTCTGCCAGAATGTAGTAAACTGTATTTTAGAGACAATATTCTCAGAGGGGAGGAGATTAGGAGTGAAGGAATAGGCAGTCATGGGCTAGGATGTTTCTGTGGACTCCATTGCTGTAGTGTTTCAGCTCCTCAAAACCTCTAATGAGATTTTCTTCAGATAACTACTGATTGCTGTTAGATTGGATTGGATTACATGAGATTAGTGTTACTCAAGTATTACAGACAGTAGAACTGAGAAGGACAACAAGAGACTGGAATTTTAAAGATATTTAGTCACTTATATATTAAAATATTACATGTGGTGGTCTCTGCACAAGTGTCTACCGTTAGATGGGAGCTGCTTGGAGAGTTCTGGTTTGTTTTGGTTTCTTTCAGTTTTGAGTGCCCCAGGGCTGCTTTCCTGAAACTTAGGTGATGTAATTTCGAAGCCCACCTAACTCTCCTGTGTTCCCATGGGCAGGTTATGGAAAAGCAAAAGAAAGGAGTTGAGGTTTCACTGTTGTCTATCAATAATTCAACCACCCAATTACTTTATCTGGCAGAAGGAAGATGTTTGTACTCTGGTGGTTTAATGGCATCCCTGGAGGCAACTGGTCATTGCTGGTGGCCTGTGTGTCTCTGGAAATGTAGGTTTCCAGCTTGCATTTCACTAGGCTTATATGTCTAAATGCTTCAAATATCCTAGCCCTTAAAAACTGTTCCAAGATGATTTTGATTTAGGAGTATCCACTGCCATCAGGAAAGAGTTTCAGGTGCAGTTACACAGAATCACAGAATGGTAGGCACTGGAAGTGAGCTTTAGAGACCATCCAGTCTGCTGCCATCCTCTAACTACTAAAAATGGATTTGTGCAAATGAATCACTCAGACCGTGGCTCTAGGTAAATTTAAATTTGGCTTTTGAGCTATTTTTAACTTAACTCAGGTAAATGGATGACATTTGTAAATATTGATTTGGTGTAGTCAGAACTGAGGACCACATATGGTAATGGGAGGATGCTCCACAGTGGTATGGAGGTGAAATTTTGCAAGCCGAGTCTAAAAGTGCCATTAGCTTCACTGCCACTAAGTCTGGAAATAACTAAGGTTCATCACCAATGAGTTACATGACTTCAAAAGTACTCAGAGCTTTATAATCATAGATTCATAGAATCATAGAAAAATTGTGGGCTGGAATTAGTTACAGTCATCCTGTACTTACTGTGTGCCATAAAATACTATATATATATATATATATCACACAGGTAAGGAACACTGCTGCCCAAGACTCCTCTGGGATGAATACAGAATGCTAATAATTGTTTATTATTTATAAGGCAACAATCTTAGAAATGTTCTCTGGGATCTTCTCTTTCATCTGGTCAGGTCTGATGGCTTTCTGCACCAGGTGCCCCATGATATGTGAAAAGAAGTACATCCTTCACTGGGCTTCTGCTGAGAAAAACTCCTCCATGGCACTTAATTAGTTTCAATGTGCAAAGCCTTGAGCAAAAGCCACAGTGAATCTCCCTCTTTCACTTTCTTCCAGTGCTTGCTGCATGCAGAGAACAGGAGCAGAGGACTGTGCATAGTGTTTTAAGCTACCTTTTTTTTTTTGCTGAATATTACTTGTCATCTTTTCACAGAAGACCTCTGTTCATGGAACACACTATGGGTGAGGAAGCAAAGATCCCTGCTTTGAGTGAAGCTTTGAAGTCTCCTCATTCAAGTCTAGGGTTTTGTTCGCTTGGACTCATACACACTGCGTTAATCACTACATTGTTCTGCTGCTCCTTAAAATATTTTGGTCATGAGATTTTAGCATTTTGCCTCTCTTTCTTTTTTTTTTTTGGTGGCACCCTTTTTCCCCATTTCCTTCCCATTACATGAAGGAAAAAAGGCAGTGAAAGCTTTTGGAATACACAGTTGCTTAATTTTCTGTTAGATGACTTGCATCCTTCTGGCTTGCAGTGGCTTGAAATGAATTTTAGATTTTTCAGAGCAGTGATCTACACCATTAAAGAGTCTTCTTGTCTAACCAGGCACAGTGCTTCTGCAAAGCTGCCTCTTCCTTCAAATAAAGATCAGAAAGAAAGCAGACTGGGACAACCACACTGCTGAGGAAGGAATAGCATGTTTTATTAACCAGAACAAGGGGGCTGCAGTGCTGTACTGTTGCTGTGCATCATCTTCCCTTGTGAGTTGGTTGCACTCATGGATGGACAGCTGGAAATAGTTGGTTGCTAGTTTAAGATCATGCCTAGTGCTTGAGGATCAAGTTTGAGAAGAAACAAGCAGTTACAGCATATTCTGACTTCGATCTTTAGGTGTAGCTAAATACCACTAGGACAATTCAGGAAAGGACAGAGGACAGAAATGGCTTTTAGGTTGCTCAAGCAGGCACTAGCTTCCAGCATCACAAGAAACCATTGCAACGGTAGTAAAGGGTCAGTAAAATCCCAACACTGTCAGGATGCTGACATGTCTGAGTGAGTTTGAGGCACAGGAGACTGAACTCTGGCATGCCCTTCCCAAGAGAAAGCTATCCTTCCTCCACTCCTCTGGGGACACACACTCTTCAATTTGTGTGTGAAGCCTTGAGGCCAAAGAGGAATTGAAGCACTGTATTTCTGTAGCCAACATGGTGGTTCTCCGCAGACCCTTCCTGCTTTCTGGGTGGCTGCCAAACAATGTGATCCTCTCCTGCCACAGCACATTGCACAATGCATGTCTGTGCATTTCCAATTTAGCAAGATCCCTTGTGCTCTTTGCCCTTCTCAGCACCCCAGTGATGGGGTCCTGATCTTGAGGGGGTCAAGAATTCTTCACACGCTGGTGGCAAGTAGAGGCTGTTGCATGATGTGCAATATTCAACAGTCCTTCCATCTCCTATGCCTCTTTTAAGGCTCCTTTACACCTGTTCTGAGCAGATCTGAAGCCTGGCTCAGAATCAGGACTATTCTGTCTAATTCAGTTTTATCTTTCAGCTATAACAAATGAACCATTTAAAAATAAACCACAAATATTATTGTAAGTTGCGTACTGAATTCTGTGCACTTCTGTTCAAGATCTTAGTTTTTGCTGTGTTAGGGAGAACTTACATGATGTTTTTTTCCCTAGGAAAAATAAACTTTGATGATCCTGACTTTTACATTTTTTGCCTGTCCCTTGATTTGTAGGCTGTGCTGTAATCTCAAGTCAGTTTGTGCTGGTACATTAGCAAGAGAAGAACTGGTGTTAAGCTGCCTGCAGTGTGCACATGCAGCCCAGACAGCAACCAAGTCCTGGGCTGCAGCAAGAGCAGCGTGGCCAGCAGGGCAAGGGAGGGGATTCTGCCCCTTTACTCTGCTCTCCTCAGACCCCACCTGGAGTCCTAGGAGTGTGCAGTTCTGGAGCCCTCAGCACTCAAGAAATTGAAGTGTTGGAGGGGGCCCAGAGGAGGGCATGAAGATGCTCAGAGGGCTGCAGCAGCTCTGCTATGAGGACAGGCTGAGAGAGTTGGGGCTCTTCAGCATGGAGAAGAGAAGGCTTTGAGGAGACCTGATAGTAGCCTTCCAGTATCTGAAGGGGGCCTACAGGAAGGCTGGGGAGGGACTATTGACAAAGTCTTGTAATGACAGGACAAGGGGCAATGGGTTTGAACCGCCAGAGGGGAGATTTAGACTGGATGTTAGGAGGAAGTTCATTCCAGTGAGGGTGGTGAGGCACTGGAACAGGTTGCCCAGGGAGATCGTGGATGCTCCCTCCCTGGAGTTGTTCAAAACCAGGTTGGAGGAGGCCTTGAGTGAGCTGTACTAGTGGGAGGTGTCCCTGCCTATGGTAGGAGATTGGAACTAGATGGTCTTTGAGGTCCCTTCCAACCGTAACCATTCTATGATTCTATATTTTTTTTGTTCGCTCTAGTTTTTTAACTCGTATCTTGGCTTTTATTCCGTAGGTTGAACAGCCAATATTTGCATTCACTGACTGCTGTCTTGGCATCTGAGGGGCTTAGATGCCCATCCTGACATTCCCCCTGTGAGAGAACTGTTTACAGAAGGGCATCAGCCTCCTGCAGGAGAAGAATGAGGTCATTTATTTGGAAAAGTTGGGTGGCTGCATATACCTTTTTGAAAATTCTAATCAGAGTATACATACATATATTTTTTCACTGTGGAATTTATCTATTTAGGTATTAAAAACAACTACCTCTACATAAGAGGAGAGACCTTACATGCTAAGGAGGGTGCTTCAGACAGAAGCAATTAATTGGTGTTGTACAGCTCACACAAGAGAATCAGGAGCTGTGAACTGAAGTTTGGTCTTTGAAAGCCTGGTTAACAGGCAGAGCTTGAAAGACTCCTGCTGTAGCAGACCTGGCTAAGGGTGCAGTGATTTGATCCTGGGTCCTAAATAGTTTCCCTCTTGCAAATTGAGATGAGAACTTTGGTTCTTTCTATCCTCAGATTGATAGCTACGGGGTAATTTTGCCCCATGCTGGATCAAAGCAACCCAGAAAGGTCTTGCATAAAGGTTGTCTGTTGCCCTACAGAATGCCTGTGGGTCAAGATCATCTCCAAGGGTAAGCTTAGGGTTACTGATCTCCAAACCACAGAGAAAATTTGGGCTTCTCTATCATTTGTCATGATATATATCCTCTATTGAAAACCGCTATCTGGTGTGCTGAGTACCCTCTTCTCACTTTCCTAATTAGCATGGTTTTGCAGGTTAATTACAGAGATTTGTGGCTGTTAATTATGTGGGTTACTTGCTCAGTAGTTGTTGACCTGGAGACTTAATTGGTAGAGACTGAGCTTTTTATTTCTTTGACAGCTCCCTTTTAATCTGTCCTGTATTACGTGTGAACTGCCGACAGGTTCAGGTCTGGTGCTATCAAGGCCCTACTTCTACTACTTCTGTTAGGCAACTTGTCCTCCTGTTTCTAGAGATGGGCTCTGTCATTGGGAACTGAAGGCTGTGGTTTCAGTGGCACCTTTTGTAGAAGCTTCTCTAGTTTCTACTGCGTTTCATTCAGATATTTAGATAGATTATAGAACCATTTCAGTACCTGTCTGAAAGTCACAGAATAAAGTCAAGCATTGTGGCATCTGAACCTGTAGTACAGGTTGCCCAAGAACAGAGGCTCTGTATCTCTCAGTAATAATGCAAGACATTGCCCTGTGGTTCAATGTGGACTAAGATGGCACAGTTTGGCTTGAAATGATTGAAAGCAGAGCTCTGCTGACTAATCTTGAACCTTTTTCTTGCCTTCTCCAGACTGATATGTATGGAAGCAACCCATGCCCCTGCCATACACATTAATGTAGTGCAGTGGTAACATAGAAGGGGTTTTGCTCTTGTAATATCAATAAAGACTCACTTCAAGTCTCCTACCAGCAGACTGCAGAAGTGATTCATGGTTTGGTTGGATCCATTTTCATTCAAGTTTTTTATGTGAGGAGCCAGAATACATACAAATCTGTAAAGGCTGAGGTTTCAATTCTCCTCCTTTTTTTTTGGTGCTTGAGTCAAGTGCTGAGATTGATTAAAACCAGAATTTCCTTTTCCTCCAGAATTTTGTCCAAATTCATTTGAACATGTAAACAGAGCTGGTTTTCTCAATTTGGCTTTTCCTGATGAAAACCTGTTCCAGTGGCTATCTTCTGCCGGGTCTTGTTGAAGAACACACGGATCCTAAAACTGCTGTGGCTGAGGAATGAGGCAGTTGCCTGCTTGTGAATAATAAACAAATAAATAAATAATCACCAAATCCATAACAACAACAGGAGGAACTGCTGTTGTGGGACTTAACATCCATCTCCAGTTTACCTCTCAGTTTGAGCAAAATTCCTGAGCACCAGTATCTATTTCTGGGGAAACAGTTTTAGCACGTTTGAAGCCACATGCATCTCTCTTGGAGCAAACAAAGCATTAGACAAAACTAGATAAAATAAAAAATAAAGTTAAGTAAAACACTTTTTTGTTTTGGTGCATGATAGAAAGGTGTAGGTGTGTGACAGAGGCATATTCAAACTCAAGAGGCGAAGCCTACTATCAGGGAGTGCTGTCAGATAAACAGACAACACTGCAGAAGGCAGAACATTCATAGTAAGCACTCAAGAGAGATAATAGATTCCAGGGAAAATAACCAACCAACCAAAAAAAAACCCCCAAAAACCCCCAAAAAAACCCCAAAGAAAAAAAGGCATCCTAATATATATATTTGGATTGCATAAGCCAAATTAAATCCTGGAGGTATACTTATGGGCTGCATCAAGAGCAGCGTGGCCAGCAGGGCAAGGGAGGGGATTCTACCCCTTTACTCTGCTCTCCTCAGACCCCACCTGGATTCCTGTGTGCAGTTCTGGAGCCCTCAGCACAGGAAGGACATGGAAGTGTTGGAGCAGGTCCAGAGGAGACCACGAAGATGCTCAGAGGGCTGCAGCAGCTCTGCTATGAGGACAGGCTGAGAGAGTTGGGGCTCTGCAGCCTGGAGAAGAGAAGGCTTTGAGGAGACCTGATAGTAGCCTTCCAGTATCTGAAGGGGG
>VWZE01006809.1:196135-225158 GCA_013396675.1 Eubucco bourcierii | reverse complement strand
CAACACTTCCATGTCCTTCCTGTGCTGAGGGTTCCAGAACTGCACACAGGACTGCAGGTGGGGTGTGAGGAGAGCAGAGTAAAGGGGCAGAACCCCCTCCCTTGCCCTGCTGGCCAGTCTGCTCTTGCTGCAGCCCAGGACTCAGTTGCTGTCTGGGCTGCATGCACACACTGCAGGCTCATGTTGAGCTTTTCGTCACCCCAGACCCTTGCTCCATTCTCAAATCATATTTTCTTTACTTTCTAGCCCAGTACTTTCTGCTTGAGAAGTTGACACTGCGAAGACTATTTCATCTCACCCTGTATCAGAAGTAAAACAGAGCAAATGGTGTGCTTGGGTTTGCCATGATGTCCAGAGAATATGTGGTGGAATAAGTTGGATGTTCTCTAGTATGCGGTGCCTAATGTGGAATTTTTTCCAGCAGTGATGAGACAACATCTGTAGGTAGATAATCTTCTCCGTTGAGATGGGCAGAGAATTCTGCAGTGATTTATGTGGGTGGTGGTCTTCATGGAGAACTTCTGCGTGACCCCTTGAGAAGTGCTCTGATTTAACTAAAATGGGATCTTTGCTAACTCAGTCCAATACTAAAATGAGTTTCTAATTCCTCAGTATTATCTCCCTTGACCACAGTTTTTACAGGAAGAATTGCTTACATATGTAAAATAATACAGCAAAATAGAAGGGGATTGAGATGGTTGTCTAGAATGGCTTGAGGCATAGGAAGGATTAAACAGACTGAATTTAAAGAAGAAATCCAACTTCTGCTTCATAAGAAATTGTGTTAAATTGTGCAAACCCCACCTAAAGTGTTGGATTTTTTTCAGTGCACACATGAATCCAAAAATATCATTCCCTTTGATGTTGCATAAAGCCCAGCCACCAGCAGTATTTGATAACCACCATCTCTGTTACTTGAGGAATTACATTTTCTTCAGGAGAAACATACAACTGCCTGTACCAGTTACAGTACAATTTCTGGCTGTGAGGACTTTTGCTCCTGATCAGTGTTGCCACTGCTATGAACTGAACAAGTTCAGCTGCATCCTGCAAAGCCCTCAGCAGACCTATGAGGATGTTTGCCTGATAGTGTCTGCTAGCCAGCTTCCACAAGACCTTCTCTTGGACCTTTCCTTTTATGATGCCACCTGTGAATTGCATTCACTGCTGTCTTATTACTCAATACAGCATCTTTCCTCTAGCCATATCTTTTGTAGTTTTCCTACACACAGAGAGGTAAGAGTGAAGATTTACTTTTAATTTATTAAAAAACATGTAAAAATGAGTGGTTTAGGTCCTTTGTTCTGCAGAAAACTCATCCATGATGGAGGGAGCAACTGGAAAGTCCAAAATCATCTGTGGTTTTAAAGGGGGGACAGGCAGCAGAGGTCAAAGTTGAGAGGTTTTTGTGGAATGGTGGATTGGAACTTCTGGGAGTACAACTGAAATGTNTTTTCTTTTTTCTTTTTTTTTTCCTTTTTTTTTTTTCTTTTTTTTTTTTTTTCTTTTTGTGATGCCTATACCAACCATCATCAAGGGAAAGTGTTTGTTTCATGGGAGACATGAGGTGAGACAGCTGCTGATGGCTCTGTGGAAAGAAAAGCAACTCTTAGCGGTGTCAGTCTAAGGTCCTGATGGATTGGATGGCAAACTCAGACAGGTTGGTGGCCCCAACAAGACTAATGTGAGAGATTGATTAAAGGCTCACTCATATTAGGGGGAAAATCAGCTACATAGACTATGAGATGCGTTGACTGAAAGAGCACCACAGCTGAAACTAGTTGTGTTGTTCTTGCAGAAATAATCAGGTGATCATCCCTACACTAGCCTCCTTGATTGTGCCCAAGAGGATTTGCTCAAGTATAAATAGTGTGTTTGCACCTCTACCTGTTGCCTGTGAGCAGGAATTCACAAGCCTGAATTCTGTGAGAGGAACAGAGCATATATGTGAAACATTTCTCTTAGAAGCAAAAAAAATTATCTATTCAGTTCACCTGACCAGGATCATGCAAGTTGTTGCTGGGAGGGTTGTCTTACAGTGCATGGCCAGTAACAGCAACAAGATTTTGTGCTAGAGGTAAAAGATTCTTTAGAAACTGTTCTCCAAAAATGCTTGTGTTCAGATAACCCAGAGACCCAAATTTCAAGCAGGGAGTTCATTTTTATACAGCAGTTAAGTGCAAACCAAACTGCTTGAAGCGATTATGCTGCTGTGTATTATTAAGAGCAGGGAAGTGACTTCTTCCTTTCTCTGTAATGCACACGTGGGCAACCTCCAGAACATAGGTGTGTAATTACTGACTGATCAAATATTGGGATTAATGGGATAAAACAGTGCATTAATGGAAAATACTCAAAACTTACATTGTTCTTCATCAGTTTGTTGATTTTGTAATCAATACTGATTTGGCTGGAGAGGCCCTGGATGATCTATGACTGATGCTGTTTAATCTTGCAAGCTCTGGTGCTGTAAGGTTGCTACATATCTTTACAGGTTATCGAATGAAAGATAAACATGTCTGAACATCTGTCTTGGCTGTCTTAGGAACACTTTGAGAATATATAGGCTAAGTTTGCCCTCTACTGGATTGCAAAATTACATCACTGACTTTATGACCAGGTAGAGATGTTCTGTTCTTGTTAGGCCCAAGGAAGCTTTCCGTTAGGTGACACAATGCATACACATGTCCGCCTCATGACTGTAACACCTTGTGTCATCTTTCCAGTCAGTTACCTTTGATGTGTGAGCTGTTCTCTGAATTGTTTTGTTAACTCCTTTAAACACAGTGCTGCAGTCACGTTTTGGTTTTTTTTTCCTTTTTTTTTTTTTTTTTTTTTTTTTGCCTTTGAATGAAAAATTTCTGCAGCGGGAGTAAAATCTGAACACCAGGAATAAACTAAACAACTGATTGACAGGAGCCATCTGCCTGAACAGATCTGACAGCTTGTTTCTAGCAAGGCCTGAGGTCTCCAGCAAAGCTGTATTAACAACCAGGGAATAGCCTCTGAGTGTCTGCAGCTTCTGCTCTTTCTCTACCAGTCAGGTTGCTTGCCACAGATTTACTGAGCCCTTTAAGTCTGGATATAGCCACCTGCAGTCAAGGTATGGAATGATAATGCCTCTTGTTTCTAATTAGCTAGTGGGATTTTGAGGCTCATTTGATTTTTTGCTTGTAATAATAGCAAGAAACATATGCACCTGTGACAGGCTGTATTTTGACTTCAGCTCTACAAAACTGATCCCAAAGTTGTGAGGTCCTACCCACGAAAGCTAATTCTGCTGTAATGAACGCCAAGGGGCATGAGACCAGTGGCTTACCTAATGTAAATCAGTGTAAGTTCTCTGACCTGAACACAGTTGTGTTCACTTGTTCTGGCCAAAGATTTGTCTCATTTTTAATGTCATTTCCCATTTTCTGTTTTCCTCTGTTGGATGGGCTTGCAGTGAAGGTTTATTTGCCACATCATGCCACTTCATATTTTCATCCTTCCCCATCATGTTTTGGTCTGTCAGGTCCTGTTTACTGCTAGAAATGGTATGTCAAACATAAAATAATTTCAAAAAGAAAGGCAATCTCTGACTGGACAATGCTCAGTAGATCTTCATGATGACCCTACATCCAGAATTTTTTGATACTGAATAGCACTGTCCAGCTCAGTAGGGCACTACTGTCACTCTCCAGGGCAGTGTCAGTAACATGAGTAGCTGGTGACAGTTTGTAGGGCTCCTTTAAAAATTTTCCTGCAGTCTTCCTTCAAGACCCCAACAGAAGTGTGAACCAGAAAGCCACGATAAGAGCTGTTGCACTGACAAAGCTCAGGTATTTTTGCTATGGATTTGTGTATCTGCATCCTGGTATTCTAGAAGGTTATGGTGAAAAGTCCTGAAACTGAAAAAGCTCCTTCCAACAGCAATATAGATTTCCAGAGACAGCAGGTTGCACTTTTTTGTCATGAGATTTTTATATATTGGTAACCAGAAAGAGGCATGGAGATTTAATATTATCCAAGCTACCCACCAGTCAAGACTAAATCTGGAGGTGAGGAGGAAACCAGCATATCTTAGAGCATCAGGTAATAGAAGGGGAGATATTTCTGGCTGGCTGATTTATTTGTCTATTTATTTCACCATCAATTTTGGACTTAAAGTTAAGTCCCTGGGAAAATGAGGTAGGCAACAAATGATCACTGGTGAAAGGTGTATGATAAATTAATGTGCCTGTGGCTCTGCAGTTCATCTCAGGGGCAGTACCTACAAAGCAGGCAGAGTTGAGTCAGCTACTTGTCTTTGGGAAGAAATCTTTTTTAAAAAGAAGAAAAAAAAACCAAACAAACAAACAAAAAACCCCACCACACAGAAAAGGAAAGAAAAAAGGGAAAAAAAACCCCTTTTCAACATTTAGATTCTCTGTAGATGGAAAAGGACTACTACCATACCAGTAATTGCTCTGACCAGGGAAGCATCTCAGAGTCTAGGGGGGTCAACCACATCAGCCTTTGATTTCTGAATCTCCTTAGGAAAAGCCAAAGCTTGGCATTTGTCCCAGTAATTCACGTCTTGAAGGTTGCAGCCACTCTCTCAGTCTCTCTGGGAAATTTCTCCTGTGGTTTCTTAGGCTGGACAAATTCTAACTGCATTGGAAAATGTATCTGAAAGCAGAAATTAGTTACAACTCTTCAAATTAAGAGGTGTAACTGCACAAAGAATACCTCTGCTGAGTAAGGAGTTTCTGGGATTTAGGAACTGGGCTTTTTTTCAGTCACTCCCAACTAGCACCTCTGTGCTGAAGAAGAACTGCATGGAGGTCCCAAGCAGTCCTGAAATTTGAGGTTCCAAGATTCTGGGTGGCACAGAACATATCTGGAGGAAAGATGATTCGATTCTGCTTTGTAAGCCTTGTGAGCAAGACTGGCTATGGAAGGCAGCAAAAAATGATTTCCCCACTGCAAGGCTCCTGCTCAGTGTCTGAACTGCTGGGTGGGGTGTGCTGTCCTCTTCATTAGTGAACATTCAAGAGGAGAGTATGCAGGTGAGACCTGAACATTTATATTGTTGCTGAGCAAGCTGTTTTCTTGCTGTAATGACTTGACTTCCAGCCTCTAAGTGACACTAGTAGGGCAAATCCTGAACACCAGAACATATTTTCTAAGGATAAATGGATCTGGTAACGTCTGATTGTTTCCATGGACTTATGCAGAGAGAAGCTATCATCCGAGCCCTCAAACGGTTTTGGTGCTTAATGTCAGGGTCATGAGTGCATTAACAGGCTTAAATGGCCGTGATCAGCCTGACCATGAACCTCTGCCCACACTCTTTACTGAAGGCCCAGAAACTCTGTTTCAAGTTTAGACTCGGGTTTACAGAGTTTACCTGAAATATGTTGTAGGCTGCTGAGCCCAGCCCTGTCTCCTGCTGTCCTGGCACTGGGTGCCCTCCCTGGATGCACTCCAAACTCACATTGTCAGCAGTCTGTCTCCAGACTGTTTTCCTGCTGGAGCTGGCTGATAGACCTGAACCTGAACCACCACAACACCTTGCGGATGAACCTGTTGCCGCTGTGGCCGTGCTCTGGGATGCTACCTTGTGTCATGTCACACACATCTCCTGGCTCCACCTCCCTCATGGAGGTGCCTTGCTTTTGCTTGCTGCCTGGCACTCAGCCATGCTGAAGCCAGGAGTGTGCCAATTATAAACATTTCAGGACCTAGCCTGTGTCTCGCCTGAGGCCATGCAGCAGTAGCACCAGAGAGAAGTCTTCACTGAACCATCTTGCTTTATGCTGCATCAATACTCTGTAATTAATAAGATTTACAAACTTATGCACATTACTTAATGGCTTCTGTATTGATAAAGATATCACAGCTTTTTAGTTCCTCTTCCATTTAGGGGCTAAAACTATGTGATCTGTGGGGCGACATGCAGATTTTCATGTTGTTGTAACACAAACCCAGCAGAAAAAGATCTGAAGATCTTTGTTGTTAGCTTAGGCCTGAACAAATACCACTGCAGACCACAGGTTGGTTCAATAAAAACCCACTACTGATACAGAAAATGGAGACAAGCAATGGAAAAGAATTTGGGAACTATTTGGTTTATTTACAAGGTCTTGCAACGACAGGACAAGGGGCAATGGGTTTAAACTGGCAGAGGGGAGATTTAGACTGGATGTTAGGAGGAAGTTCTTTCCAGTGAGGGTGGTGAGACACTGGAACAGGTTGCCCAGGGCGGTTGTGGATGCTCCATCCCTGGAGGTGTTCAAGGCCAGATTGGATGAGGCCTTGAGTGAGCTGTTCTAGTGGGAGGTGTCCCTGCCTATGGCAGGGGGTTGGAACTAGATGATCCTTGGGGTCCTTTCCAACCTTACCATTCTGTGATTCTATAACTGGAAAGCAAATGTGAAGGATAGGCTGACCTTTTCAAACAGGAGCCATTTAAGAGGAGTTGGGAGTAGATGAAGAGAGTGAAAAGGGGACCTGGATCATGAGTGCTATGCACAGAAATGGTCAAGGTGTTGTCCAGAGCCTCTAATACAGGACTCAGAACCACTCATTTTTCTGTAATCTGCATGAAGGGAGGAGAAACAACTATACTGATTTTATTTATGCAGAGGTCTGGCTCTGAATTCAGTTCTCTAGGTGTCACAGAGCTGCCATGCTAAGGCAGCTGGTAGTCTTCCATTTTTATTTTAAAAAACAATACCTATGGCATTAGAATGAACCTGTGGGAGTTAAAAAGAAAATAAAATAATTTCTCTTGCTTTCTGCCATCTCAGCTCATACCTAATTTATTCACTTCATAGATGCATAAATTCACACAGAAGTCAGACTCAGCTGAAAATGGAGTACATGGAGTATTTATTGTACAGGCAAAATCAGCCAGAGGAACATCAGGAAAAAGAGAACACTAGAATACATACTGTGAACTCCTATTTCATAGCACCTTTGATTTCAAATTCTCTTACTAAGAGGAAAATTGTACCAGAACAACTGCTTTAACAGCCTTTATGTTGCAGCTGAGTAGGGAACAGTTTCACCTCTTGTACCTGCTTTTTATTTAATTAGAAAAAATGGCAGTGATTTTAAAAGGGAGGAAGGCATAACAATGTAATGGTAAAGTCTCATGCAGTACTTGGAGTTGCAGCAAATTTCTCAGCTCTGACTTTGGCCCAGATTTCTAAGACTTGTTTGCAGTTGAGAAGTTATTTTCTTTGCATTCTGTAAAACAAATGTAAGAGTTTAAGCATTTGTATAGAAGTGAATGGGAGACAGAAGAAAGAGTGAAGGGCTGCCCAAGGTAAGGGGTAAGGGTCTCAATCCACTTTTAAATACAGTATCAGATGTCAGAAAATATATTTTTTCCCTCAGTAAAGTGTTGAGAAAATAATGTCATTTTCTCCCTAAAAATTGCTTCCAAGCTCTTCTTCTCTTCAGCTTTTCAGGGTATCTATACATGTCTTATACCTCTTGTCTTTGGGACCCAGATGTTTCCTTGTAGGAAGGGCTGAGGACAGCCTCAGAAGCTGTAGAGTGGTTGCTGGATGCTGGTTTGCAGGCAACCCAAGCACACAGCTAAGCTTTGGAGCACCAAAGCTACTCAAAACTATGACACTTGTGCATAGGAACCCAGGTGTATATGAGCCCAGACTACTGTCACAGATCACAAAGCTAAAGAGATTGGCATTGTTCAGCCTGGAAAAGAGATGGTTCTGGGGTTGTTGTTGGGAGACTTGTTGCAGTCTCTCAATACGTAAAAGTGGTCTATAAGAAAGTTGAGGACAGACTTTTTAGTAGGGCCTATTGTGATAGGACAGGGAGTAATGGCTGTAAACTAAGAGGGTAGATTTAACTTAGATAGCAGGAAGAAATTTTTACACTGAGGGGGGTGAAACACTGGCACAAGTTTCCTAGAGAGGTAGTAGAAGCCCCATCCCTGGAAACATTCAAGATCAGGTTGGACAGGGCTCTGAGAAACCTGATCTAGTGGAAGTTATCCCTGCTTGCTGCAGGGGTGATGGGCTAGATAAACTTTAAAGGTCTCTTCCAATTCAAACCATTCTATAATTTTGTGATTCTGTGTTTCTGGCTAAGATTCTCTGAGAAAACCACATTGTCCATATCCAGGACAGTAAAAATTACTTAGCTAAAAGCAAATGTCATTTAGGAGCCAGGCTTAGAGAAAGAGTTAATGGCAAGCAAACTCCCATGATGAAAAGGAGCTTCACTTCAAAACCAAGTTAATTTACCCAGAATAATTTTTTCATTTTAAAAATTCAGAGTAAAAATATATTCTTGTCTGTAAGAGAAGGCTCTAGTTCAGCTGTACTTCAAAATGTTTTCTCTTGCTGATTTCCAAGCACTCAAACTTCATAGTTTCACTTGTACTACTATTAAACAAATCGGTTTTGTTTCTCAGCCATGACAAGGCAAGATGAATTTCGTAGAAAAGGACTGTCTGATGGAGATGTGGCATATAATTTGGATGATGAATTATCAGAGAGACAGGGTAGCCTGTGTTGTGGTCATCTTACTGTTCAATGCAGTAATGAAGTCATGTTTACATTGTCTAATAATATTTTGTTATACAAGAAAAAATAATTATATGTAAATATCTCCCTGCCAAATCAACCACTGAACTCTATTCCTCTCTCAGAAAAAAAAAAAAAAAAAAAAAAAAAAAAAGAAAAAAAAAAAAAAGAAAAAGAAAAAAAAGGAAAGGAAAAAAAAAACAAAAAGGAAAAAAGGGGGAAAAAAAAAAAGAATGAGAGCAGCTAAGACTGAAATAGAAAAGAAAATAGATAATTAAAGGCCACTGAAATTGCAGGGAGGCTCTGTACTGCCTACCAGACAAGCCTCCTGCTTTTCATCACTGTCATGGTCTTCACTTGTCCACCAAGTCCACAGCTCAGAGTCTTGTCCTGCCAACAGCCTTGGCCAGAATCCCTTACTCACTGCTGCTTTGGGAAACAAAGGCCCCACTCGATGTCCCCATAGTGAGCATCGATAGCTGAATTCCCAAACCCTGTTACAGCCAATGCATTTGATTTGCCCATTTATATCTACATGTCTCTGTAAGTGAAGGACAGTATAATCCTTATTCTTTTGGATGGGACTTCCACAGCTTGTTCTTTGCTGCTTTACAGGCATTTGTTACAACGGACACAATTTGTCTTACTTAACTGTTTCGCCACATTTAAATGAATGTGTTTAATTTAAGCACAATAGGATGCATTAATAGAAAACAAATGAATAATTTGTATTAACTTACAATTTGTCAGGGAGTGTTGTGATAGGATAGGGGATAATGGTTTCAGACTGCAAGAGGGTAGATTTAGATGAAGTGATTCTTTACTGAAAGGGTGGTGGGATACTGTGTGCTGGTTTGAGGCTAATTGGAATATTTTAATGGAGAAAATTATATTATAGGCTGTGAAAGGAAAACAATGGTGATGTCTGCTTCACTCATAGGCTTGCTGAGATGTTTAAGAAAGGAATACAAAACAAAGATAAGATACTCAGGCCTGCACACACTCTTGGGCAGTGTAGGTTCTGGCCTCCTCCTCTCTGATGAGTAACCTCACTAACCACTTTTCTTCTAACCCCCTCCTGACTGATACTCCAAACTCACCTTGCACTTAAGGCAAACCTTGGGGTAAGGTACAGGGGTGGGGAGAAGGTGGAAGGGTGGTTGGGAGACCCTCCTGGGGTCTCTGATTTCTGGGAGGGGAGTTGTGTTTCTGTATTACCTTTAACGTGTATATTTCTGTAAATATTTCTGTACATAGTGTATATATCTGCTTGTATATTGTGCTGAGCTGTAAATATAACTTCATTCCTTAACTTCCAGCTGGCTGAGTCTAGTCTGGGTGACTCTACAAATTGGGGGGTGGTGGGAGTGGGGTGGTGTCATGTAACTCCCAAACCATCACATACTGGAAGAGGTTGCCTAGAAAAATGGTGGATGCCCCCTCCCTGGAAGTGTTTAAGGCCAGGTTGGATGGGACTTTTGAGCAGCCTGGTCTAGTAGAAGCTGTTACTGCCCAATGGCTGGCCAGTTGGAACTAGATGATCTTTAATGTCAACACAAGCCATTGTATGATTCTAAATAACTGGTTCAAATCAATAGGCAATATAGATTATTCATTGGCATGATATCCACTTCTTTAACAAAAAAACTTAGGCATTTAATCTCAAATAACTGAGAATTTGAGTTGAATTTACTACATACACCTAGTAAGAAAAAAAAATGTGTGTTACAGTGTCTGTGTTGCAGGATTGGGTCATCCACTGCCATGAAATCCCACTGAAAAGTAGAGTGAGAAATATTTGCAGATGTGATAGGAACATCATCCAATAGCAAGATGAATTAACACTGCCCTTGAGGTGGAGAAGTCAAAATGAATTGACAGGCTTATACAATCATTCATCATAAAAAAAAAAAAAAAAGGCACAACGCAATTAAATGTAGTCTTATTTTGCTGAAATATTTTTGTCAGGCCCAGGGTGTTCTGAGGTGATACAGATAATTAGCAGGGAAATTTAATCATCCGTATCACAATGAAAGAAAAAAAAATGGCTCTTTAATCAAAACATAGACCCACCTGATCTGAAATTAGAATGTTTCAGTATGTCTTCCAGACCAGAAAGTCTAGTTAAAAATTAATGGAAGTTGGCAAGCATTAAATTATCTACCTAAAAAAAGTCTATACAATTTAATAAGCTAAATAGAAATGCATTGATATTCACAAAATAAGTTATCTACCGTGGTGAAATAATAGATACCAAGTGCAGAATGCCTTCTGAGCAATGTGCCATCACCAGGGCATGGATTAAAAAGAAGGTTCATTCCTGAGTCCAGATTGTCTACTTGGTTAAAGTGGAACTGTACTGGTTTGTACCCTCTAGTGACCTTGACTCATGGTGGTGTTGCACATTGAAGGAACATTCATGGCTAGACCCTGGCTGGGGCTGTAGCTGTGGGATTCAATGGCAGGACTTCTGAGTTCAACAGCATGAGGTGCTTGGCTCTTAACACCTGGCATTTGTTTTTGGCACTGTATGAGATTCTTCTTGGTTCTAGGGCTTGTGGTTTTGATGTCTTTCCAACTTGGCTGGAATCACTGTCATGAGTGAACATTTGAGTGAAGGGGACTTTGACTTTTTTTTTTTTGCTTTCTCAACATAATTGTAATTTAAAAATGTAACTGTTGGAATGGCACTGAAATAAAATTAAAATTGCTTTAGAGGATAAAATCTGTTGCATAACAAACTCTCAAATGTTTAACACAAGTCTGTCAATTCAGTGTTAATGAGAAACACTTAGCACATATGTTGCTTTCAGTGTACTATAATTTACTTATGCTTTTATGGATTTTTATATCTTTCTTAGAGCTTCTTAAAACTCTGCTGTACCCATTTCTGCTGGCAGAAGCTGGGTAACACAGGATACTCAATCCAACAAAGACAAAGACTGGTTAGGCACTGCAATTTGTGAAGTCCAGCTGGAAATAAAAAGTACAGTCAAGGGTGAGGAGTCTTGCTAGAAGAGATTATTGAGCTGCATGTTAGTTCTACTACAGGACTTGTGGTTTTTCAAGTTTAAAAAAAAAATACTAGCTCTAACCAGAAGTGGTGCCTGCCTGAAAACTAAGGTCTGGTAATGCTCCCTGTTTGTGTTTTGCTGTTGCAAATAGTGATTCTAGTTAGTGGTTTGGCCCAGATTTTCCTAACATTCCTGTGTATTTAAATGTCATACACCCAACCATGATGCTGAAACTATATTCTCAATGCTTTCCTCCTACAGTGAGTGCCTTAACATTAATGTTTTCATTAATGGAAAAATAATTATTTGAATTCTGAATATTTTTATCTTTTATTAATGGAGTATAGAAGCTTACAATGTAGTAAACCAGAAGCTTTAAGGAGGAAATGATGCTTCTAGTAGAAGTCCTCCACATTTTACCCTCCATGACCCAGCTGTCATGCCCAGGCTGCGCTATGGAATATACCTGTTACTTGATTTATGAAGAAACTTCATGTACTTGGTGTGGACAGAGGCTCACATGACTCCCAGAATTTGATCATTCTACCTGCAGAATGAAAGTACAGCACATTAAGTGCTATGGATCTTGGTATGAGACCTTCCATTTGATTAGCTTTTATGAGGGCACTGTGGAAGTTTTTGTCCAGTCTAACCGAGATGCCAGCATAATATGAAGCCAGTGCCCTTTGTGAGCTTGCAAGCTCTTGGGTTTCACATTGGCTACATGAAAACTGTTTGGGGATCTCTGTATCGGTCTTATGGTCTATTTGCAGCTGAATAATTCACTCACAGATAATGGGGACTTGACTGAATTCCAGGTAGCTGTCCAGAGGTGATGTGTCTGAAGCCAAATTCCTGCTGAATCAAACAAATCACCATGGTTTGGAAGAACCCAATGTCACAGCACATATATGGGCGTTCAGTGACTAAGTAGTACCAGGAGAAATCAGATGCATTGAGATCCCCAATGCTTCCCCACCCCAGGATGAGCTGGTGCATGACAAGTTGTTCTGTTATACTTTTGGGAAAATGCATTCCTGTTGGTATAACAGGAACACGTTGGCAAGGCCTTTCTTAAAGGCAAAAGTTTTCAGCTATGCCATGGCAAATTCCCTGCGTGTGTAAAGTCGCTAAGCCCTGCATTTGACTGAGAAGCGAACGGCCATGCTTGTAAGTTTAAAAGGTGGAGAACATGGAGAGAGAAGAATGTCATCATGAAGTGACAGTGTTGACAGAAATCCACCAAAATGTAGGTAAGAGTTTTGTATTTTTTTTAAAAAAAGAGGTCCCAAGACAAATAAATCTAAAATTCAGTGATTCCTGTCATATTCCTTTGTTCCTCAGGTAACAGAAACTGAGATATGATTTCATTTGTTTAAGTACCCGCATGGAGTAAGAGACAGCAAATATTGACTTTTGAACAGCACTGCTCTGTCATTATTCTAATTTCTTGGTGAATTGGTGGTCCTCAGAAGTAACTCTAAATCTGTTGAACAGTGCATTGACTTATCTCTCTAATTTCTTCTCTAGAAGACAAACCTAGACTTCTCTGGAAGACAAGACCAGGATTGCTCACTATAATTGCAGATTTTTCAGAATAGACATGTATTATGGCTTTAGTAACAGAATTCTCAAGATCTATCCACTTAGGAAGAAAGAAATAAGGGCTGCTTGCTGTATCTTTTTTTCCCCCTGTGTTGTACTACTAAACTTCATTATGCAATGTATTTCCTACTACTAAAGCTCAGCTCCTGATTTCCCTTAGGTGTGCACAATGCAACACTCAATTTCATTTGGGATATCACCAAATCCATTCTTCTTGAATGTCATAAATTAATAGCAAAGCAAGTACTACAGGTGACGTCTCCCTCAGCAATTGTCTTCTTTTTGTGATCCAGTTTTGGGTCCTTGGCACAAGACTTTTCCCTGTGAGAACAGTCAATTAGCAGGACAGGCTACCTCGTGAGGCTGTGTGCTCTCCATTCTTGGAGGATTTCAAGACATAGCTTGGCAAAGCCCGAAAAAAATTGGTCTGTTCTTGCTGACCCTGCTTGAGCAGGAGGTTGGGTTAGAGATCTCCTGAGACTCTCCCAACCTGAATGATCTTCTCATCTCAGGCATTTGGGTTGGGCTTCTCTTCAGCATTTCTACCCAAAAGCACTAGCCTTCTGGTTGTTTGCCAGAAAGTGCAAATCAGAGCCTCCCGATGCTCAGTTCAACCCAATGACCCAGTGAAGGGAAGATGTGGGTTACGTGACAAAACAAAGTGCTATGGACTTGGATTTGATGGATGCAAGTTATGGGGAGAATTCAGGGTGAAGGTGTAGTATGACTCAGCCTGATATTTGAGAGCACAGTCAAAACCAGGCTGGAGAGAAGCCTGAGCACAGGTTTGTGATGTTAGGCTGAAAGAAAAAGAGATGAGATGCTCACAAAAGAGTCTGACTGAGAAGAAAAATCAATTTATTATATTTTGAAAACAAATTCTTTTACTGGGGAGAATAAAATGTAACCTTAAATTAAGGAGAGGAAGTGAAATCCTGATACTCTTAGAGCTGTTAAATGTGTTTGTGGTCTTACATCCTTAAAATATTTCTCTTTAAAGATACTAAATAAATAAATCTTTGTGCAGGCAGCTAATACTATGTGAAATTAATTCTTTCCTTCTATTCAGGAGGACTGTTCCCAGGCTTGTTTGGCTAGTGAGAAGGAGAGCCAGCATCAAATGCACTGAATGGGTTTTATTTGATAAAATAAATTCCCCCACTCTCTTATCATCATAGCTTTAAATAAAGTATTGTGAATAGGATGTAAGCATTGTAGCCTGTGTTCCTTTACAGATAAAGAAAGTCAGCCTCAGAGTACTGAAACCCACAAAGAATACAATATCTAGAAACCTTCTTTTTTTTTTTCTCCCCTCCCCATATATCTCATTCTGTGAGAGATGTGAGAAATGTACATTTCCTTCAAATGGCCTACAAAAATGTTGGTGGATGAAGATGCCATGCTGGTTTTGTCATAGTATCTGAGATATGGAGAATATCTCTAGATCTGATATAAAATGAAGCCTGTCTGCGTTTTCCTCCTGGTGTGCACCTTGGATACAAATGGAGAGATTGCAGGGGAAAAAAACCCAAACAAACAACAAAAAACCCTTCCTTATACAAAGGTTCCACTTAAGATCTTGCTGTTAAGATGTAGTTGAATCTGGGCTGAACTTGCCCATGTTTATACCAAAAGTAATTCTACTGATAAAGGAGACACACTTAAGACTAAACCAGTGAACGTAAAAGTAACTAATTTTGACAAATGCCTCTGATAAAAAGCCTGACACAATGAAGAAATATTTTTATGTTTTAGTGAGGTTTCCTGAGCAGATTTTTGTCCTTAAGTACAGCATAACCACCAGCAAGCTTTTTAGTTATATACATCATAATGCATTCTTGGGTCCCAGGGTAATGGTCTACCCTTCCACATCTGAGAGAGTTGGAGCTGTTCTTCCTGGAGAAGAGAAAGCTCTGGGGAGACCTTATAGCAGTACCTGAAGGGGGCCTACAGGAAAGATGGAGATGGACTCTCTATAGGATGAGAGGTAACAGTTTCAAACTGAAAGAGGATAGATTTAGATTAGATAATAGGAAAAAAAAATCTTTACTGTGAGGGTGACACAACAGTAGTTTCTTAGACAGTTTAATCTGTAACAAAAAAGGTCACTTGGTTCAGAGTGTTGCAGTCCTATGGATCACAGGATGATGTAGACTGGAAGACATCTCAGCAAGTCTGTAGCCCAACTTCTTGCTTAGAGCAGTATGAGCTTTGAAATCTGACCAGGTTGACCGAGGCTTTACCAAGTTGGCTTTTGGAAACATTCAAGGGTAGACTCTGGGAATAAAATGTTCAGAGACAAATAATTCACTATTGCTTTTCTCGAAGCGTCACATGTGTGAAAATAACCAAACCTGAACAACAACAAAACCCAACATCATGGGTTTGGTTTTTTGGGGGTTTTTTTTTGCCCCAATGTCACCATTTTGCACAGCATTGCAAAGCATTGACTCCTGTTTCCTTTTTGTCTCAAACTCTTTGGATTCTGATGATGGGAGCATAGTTCACAGCAGACATGGAAACACAATAATGTACAAATAGACCCTGGTTGGTGTTTAATAATAGTGAAAACAATTGGGTACTGTCAAAGGTGAAGTTAAGCATTTTGCCTGTAGTCTCAACTTCAAACAAAGCTGCTTTAATCAAGGAAATTGCTACAGTTATGCCAATAGCACATAAATTAAACGTTAAATAAATATAAGCACACAAACCAAGTAACTGCATTATGACAAAGCTGAGGGGAAAAAAAAATCCAAAACCCTGCTGCTGCCAGAGTTCAGTATATGATAAGTAATTCTATCAGTGTATAAAGTAATGCAGGAAGCAAATGAGACTACTAACAGTGAAGCAGATAACAAATATTTTGCGTTCATACATAATTAAAACACCTGAGGGTAAAATAATGTGATGCAACAGGAACTGCCTGATAAAATATCAAAACTGAAGAAAGCAGCAAGAGATGAGAGCTTGAGGTATGTGATGAAGAACGTCCTGCTCGATGCACCATGTGTGAGCAGTTCCTAAATAAAGGCAAGGGATGAAATAATCAAGCCCTGCAAGTGAGAGGTGACATTTTTGTAGGATGAAAGCTCCCAGAGGCAATCCTCAGGGGCACCAGCATCACCTGTTGTTGGCACTTCCCACAAGTGTCTTGGGGGTCTTGCTTCCCCACTACTGCTGTTTTCAAGATACACATTTAGGTGAGAATTTTGTATCTTTTTAATAGCTGGGTGGCTTAAAGCAAAATACAATGGGAGCAGTACTATGGGATGGCTCCTTGTTATGTCCTATTACTAGTGAGTAGCCATTGCCTATGAAATGAAGATGCTGTAAGCTGTGAGGGTGAACCAGAGTTCAAGGTGCTACAGACAGACCTAAGAAAAGCATCCATGGAAGGATAGGCAGTTCCCCTGTTGAAAAAGAGAGAACTTTTGCTCTAACCATTGACTTAAACCTTGGATGACAAGAAGAGTTTCTGCTTTTTCTTTTTGCTTTCCCTTTCTCAGCTATTAAGCAAATTACTGCTTCTTCTCTCCTTTTGAGTAGGCAACATCTGAAGCAGCCCTGTTCATGCCAAATAAAATCGATAGGCACCTAATTTTCCCGGAGATGGCTGTAATCACTTCTGGTGCATCATCAGAGAGAGACGAAAGAGCCAGCACACTGCAAGGATTTTTCTCATACGTGCAGGCTGAGGTGTAAACCTTTGGGATGGGTGACAAGGCCGTTCCTGGAAAGCTGCACTAAGGCGAGGAGGGGCTGCGTTCTGGAAGGGTCATCAGGAGTGGGCTACATTCCAGCAGATGCTCCAACCACCTGTGGGGCAGCTCAGCTGGGGGCCTGGAGCTCACAGTGCTGCAAGACCTCACAAGAAAAACTGGGGACCACCGCTGGGAAGGAGCCCAGGGCGCGGCCAGAGGTCAGGGGCAGATACCCCTGGCCTGTGCCTTTGCCTTTCCCCGTGGTGGGGCCGAGCTCCAGCATTCACCTGCCCGTTCCTGCGGCACGCAGAGGGCTTCATCCCAAAATCCTGACTTTGGGGCAGAGCTCTGGAAGTGTCCCCTCTCCGCGCCATCACCCCACACATCCTGCGGGCAGCGGGGTCGGGGGCTGTGGGCAGAAAGGGCAGCGGGGCCGGGCGGCTGGGGCGCACAGGCCGGGGCGCAGCCATGGAAACGCGGCGTGCGGCCCCGCTCCCGCGGCAGCGTGATTCCTATTCCCCACCCTCCCTGCATCAGACGTGGCCTGGCCGGGGCCGCGCCGGCTCTAGCCGGTGAACGGTTAACGCTGGGAGGGGCGGCTCCTCTTCCCCCCACCCTCCCTGGCTCCTGTTTGTAAAAAGCGTGTGCATCCCCCCGGGAGAGCAACAAGGAAGGCACAGTCAGGGGAGGGGGGCATCAGTGACGACCACCCCTCCGCCCTCTCTAGCTGCCCGTATTCATTACGCGCCCACCGCCCCCCCCATTTTGCTACTACACTCCCGGGGTGTCCTCAGCTCGGCGGGACCGCCCGGGTCCGGGGCGGCGGCCGGGCATGGCCGGGGCCGGGGGGCGTGTGTGCGGCTCCCTCCCGCGCGTCCCACCCTCCCCTTGCTCCTGCAGGGCAAAAACTGAATCTGGGTGGTGACTGAGCTTGGCTGCCCGCTGCCCCCCGCCCCTCCTGATTCCCCCACCCACCCTTTGACAGGGGCTCTTTTGTTGTCTTTTGGGGTTCGAGGTGTTGGTTTTCTTGGGGGACGAAAGGAAAATTATATAGGGAAAGGCTGGGGAAGGAAANATATACATAGAGCAGGTGACGAGAAAAAAAAAAAAAAAAAAAAAAAAAAGAAGACAAGCAGACACCCTCCCCCTCTGCTGCTCGTAGTTCCCTCCACTCCACACCAAAAAGAGCCATCGCAAGTGCACGCCGGTTCTTCACCAAAGTGATCCAGCTGCTGGATTAAGTAACTCCAGGGAGAGCAGCACACGCACACACACCGCAAAAATGAAGGAAAAGGCAATGTTTCAAACGGCTAAAATGCAAGGGAACGTGATGGTAAGTGGCTGCTGCTGGCGCCTCCAGTGACCGTGAGTAAGTGCGGGGCTCCCCGCTCGGGCTCGGTGCTACCAGATCCCGCTTAGCGCCTGCACGGTCGGTGCAGAGCCCCCGCTGCTGAGATTGAACTGCTCGGGGAGCCAGGAGAGGCTGCATCTTTGTTTAGCGTCTGTGTCCCCCACCTCCTGAAGAGGGTCGCCGGTGATGCGGAGGTTGCTGGGGCGTCCCCTTTTCCAAGGGGAGCTGAAGCGCAGCGGGGGCGGGGGGCGTTGGGGCTGATGCTCGGTGCCGCTGGGGCGGGCACCGCGCTCTGGCACGGCCAACTTCGCCAAGTTGATGACCGCGATGTGTGTGTGCGTGAGCTGCGGGGTGGGGTGGGGGTACCTTGCCTTGCCACTGCCGTGAATACTGGAAACGTTTGCCTCGGTGCTTTTTTTTTTTTTTTTTTTTTTTTTTTTTTTAACATGAAAACCTACTCGGGATACCTTTTGCATCACCCCCCTGAAGGAAAAAAAGACCCCAAAAAGAGATGTTCTCCCGGAAGAAGTGCTGGTTGCCATCTTGTGCTGATGGAAATATATTTGTGTGTTTTTTCTGCTGGTTTGACCCGGTGGGGGTGGTGGGTGCGGGGTGCCCCGCATGCGGCTGCTCCGGGAGCTGCGAAGCAGCTCGGCGCTGGAGGAAGGCGAGTGTGCAGCGTGGGGTGGGGAAACGTGATGGCTTCAGGGCTCTTTGCTTTAGAAACAACTTCTTTCAGATAACCTGAAGCTCGTAAAGGGTACCTGTTGGTCTCCTGTCCCCTCCCTCTTCTCGAGGGGAAGCCCTTGCATCTGTATTTTGCCTGCCCTGTGAGGGGAAAATACCAATATTGACTACAAAGGTAGTATCTGTCTCTCTCATACCTTGTGTTGATGTGTTCAAGAAGCAGCCAGAGTGTTCTCCATCCTTTAATTAAGTTCTATAGTAAAATGCTTTGGTGGCTTTTTAGGGAATGCCTCCTTTCCCGACTCCAGTAATAATTGCTTTTTCCAGCAGTAGTTTTTAAGAGAAGGTGCAATGCTATGTGACCTGTGAATTCAACTAAGGGAACTGAACAGGAACTTCTGCAAACATGCTTTCTGGAGAGCTGCACAGCCTATGTGACTGCATCGTACTCCTTTCGTTCTGCCTTTTAAATGCCTGAGAAATCCCTGCTGCTAGAACTTTTATAATATGGGGAAATTTAGATTATTATTTGCTCAAGCTACTGATCCTTGAGGTCATTACAGTCTTTGATTAAGATGTTCTCTATCAATAAGGAAAAACAAATTAACCACCTGAGATGACATTGGTAGATTAAAGTATGGGATTTAAACTAATTTACATACCCAATGTCACAGCTTTAATAAAGCCCTCTTGTACAATTTCCTTGCTGGTTTCTGAAGTCTAGGGATGATGAGCAGGCAGGGATTCCCCCACTGCCACTCAGCAAAGGGCTAGAGCTGGGCTGGGATTTTTGTGTAGCGCTTCTGAGTGTGGCAAAATGGATCCGCAGATCCACACCTCTGCGAGATGAACAAAGGTTGGAGTCATCGATCTGCACACAGAGCTGTGTAGCAGGGGCCACAATTCAAAACCTTCTGCCAGAAACAATACTGATAGCTCCTGATTCAAATGGGAGCAGAATCTGGCCTCCCAGGCTGCTAAGTCACAGTTGTTTCTTACTGTTATGTGGGGAAGTCTCCCTGGACCTGAATGCAAAATCTTTCTTTGAAGGACTCTCTTTTTTTTTTTTTTTGAGCCCCTGTCAATGAAATTTCAAGACAATGAAACTGTTACACTAGCACAGGTGATTCCTGTAATTAATGCCTGTGTTTTTATGGGGCACCTAAACCACACACAGCTGGTTTCTATGTTGGTCTGTGCTCTGATTGCAGCTGGATCTGCAGTTTATTTGTATTAGGTGAATATTTCATCTTTAAGGTATTTGGATATATTTTATATTTCTTCAAGACAATTAGTAAGCATAATCCTGAAATCTTGGATACTCTTTTGATGGAAGCTCTAGCAAGTTAAGAGTAGTACTTGCTCAATCTTTCCCTTATCTTTTGCCTAAAGCGATATGTATTTTTATTTTTCTATTATTTCCAATTAAAATTAGACTACTGAACTAGTTGCATCAAAAGCTAATGCTGTGAGTGTCCTCTCTCAGATACCTGGCAACCATGGAGAATGCAGGCCTGGTGGTGTGTGGAGTCCCAAGAGGTGCCCTACAGTGTGCACTACATTAATTTCTTAGCAGAATTTGAAAATAGCATTGAAAATTCAAAGCCCCACTGTGGGGTTTCTTATTTATTTATTTGTTGATTTCCTGGCAGTTTTGCTGTTGCTTAGAATCTTGACAAGCTTCTAACTGCGTATTGATTTTTCTTCTCTTTAAAAATCTTCTTTAAATTGAGCTATTTCATTCTTAAGGTAATGTGACAGCAAGTGATAATACTGACACACTAGTCCCTGGCCATGCAGTGGGTGCTTTTTAAGTGCAGTGATAGCTCATGGAGTCACTACACCTGTGATTTCTTTATTACCTAATTAGACCAGCAAAACCAAAGCCATTCTTGTGACACTGAGATAAATGTTTTTATCCCTGTAACAGTATTTCACCAGGGCTTTCTTTTGGCTTTTTTTAAACAACAACATTTACCTGGAAAGGTGCCTGTTTTTGTTTTACTGCTCTATTTCCCATTCATCATGTGAGCTGGGGGAATGTAACTTAGAGAAATAGTTCCAGCTCTTACAATGGGATTTCTCCTGATCCTACGTAAATACTGTAGGGAGTGATTAATATACAGTGGTTTCGTCTAGTAAAAACTGAGATACCCCATGAGTTTTCCAGGCTTTTTCAAGTTAATAAGCAACAGTAGGGTGTGGAGAGAGATGTTTATCACTTTTGGAGATAAATTCAATGCACTTAACACTTGATTCTAACCTTAGGGACAGCTATATAATTTATTTCATTAAAACTTTCCTGTCTTTTCCATTGCACATTCAGTTGTCAGGTCAAGGACATAATACCAACTACACTACATTCTGCTCTTGCCTGTGTCTTCCCAGAGACTGATCTATCATGTACATATTCATGGTTGGTTTGTTTTTGTTTTTTTTAAATTTTTTTTTTCCTTAATGAGTTTTCAGGTAAATACACCATAAAGAGCTGTTTTTGAAGAGGGCCTTTAGAGTAGGACCTGATTCTTCTCTTATGTTCACCCATGCAAATTCTGAGAAGCCAATTTGGAAGAGATACAGGTACAATAAAGATAAAAAGGAGGTACTACCTTCAGATGTAGACAATTAAGTGAGTGAAACCAGTGGGCTTAGTAAGAGGGTGTCTGGCTGTTGCAGGCAAAATTTAATATGCTGTCTGTGAGCATGCTGTTATTTTGGCACATGTAGATGTCAGTGAAAGGAGCAAGCACTGTGCTGTAGCCATCTCTGTTAGATGGAAATTTGTGTGAAACTCTTGTTCTGAACTTCAGTCTAGCCAGCAGCTGTTGTAAAGCTTGGAAGTTGTGCTGCATGTGTTACTTTTCTGCTTTACTCTGAGTGAGTGGGGCAAAAGAGGCAGGTGTGGTTCATCTAAAGGACTTGTAGACTGGTAGCAAGTGCTGTCCCCTAGGAAGTCTACTGGCACTTCTGAGACCTCAGAGAGCTCAAGGATACAGATAGAATGAAGCCTAAGCTACCCTATTGTCCTTTGAGTACTCCAACTCTTCCTAGAGGCACGCTAGTGCAGCCAGATACAAAATGAGCAAGAACAAGGCTGGATTTACTGCCTCTCGTGAGCGGTAAATTCATATTAAAACATAAAGACTGAAGTTCCATTGCAATTTGCCTTATTTGCTGTATTTTACATATGTTTTGGTTTGTTGTTTTTTGTTTTTTTTTTGCTTGCACTGATCATTCACATTGCACTGAAGCTTGGTGTAATGCTGCTTCAGCCAAGAATGCAGCTGTCCTAGTGTGGGATAAAGAAACTGCATAAAGATTAAATTTTCTTGAAACTCTCACACCAAAGTACCAAAGATGGAGTTTCTTATCCAGTGTAGGCTTCCTGCTACTTTATTTTTGCCTCCATCTCAGATGCCACTTGACTTGGAAGCCAAATGTAGCCCAGTTTTTGTATTCTATTCATTAGCTGTCTACTGCCTCAGCTAAAACACAGGGATCTTCAGAGCTGAAGGTAGGGAAGCTGTGATAGTAGTTCCCAGAAGAGCTATCGTGACTCCAACTACAGTTTAAAGCCAAGCAGAAATTTAATTACCAAGCTATAGCAAGAACTGCAGTAGAAGATCTTTAGCCTGCTGGCACTTGGTGAGAGGCAAGTTGTGCTTTTAAGGACTTTAGCAGTCTGGTGTCCTTTCTGGGTCAGAAAGATACAAGAGTTCCTCTTTGTTAGGGTAATTAATGTATGTAGTAGGGGGTACACAAACTGTAGGAAGTACTGGAATTGCTACACTTTAACCCGGTGGGAAAACTGTTAAGATATGCTGAGAATGTTCTCAATGTCATGTTGCAAGTGATGGAAATTAAGGAGATTTTGTACATGTACACTTTAGGTGGAGGTCAGAGCTTCACAAGGAAATATCCCATAGAATCTCTGCAGTTTCCATTTAGTGCAGAGGGTCCCTCTAGATGCACCCTTACTTGGGGCATAGAAGTACAGAGTCTGCTGATGGTGTATTGGAAAATAAAGGATCCACTGAAGTTGCAAGTCACAAGAGAATAACTTGTCTCAGAATAACTTTGGCAGTCATGTGAAGTTGTCCACATTGCTAGCTCACTATTTAGCAGTGCTCATGATTTGGAAGGCTCTGCATCTCTCTTCAGTATTACCCTGCAGTTCTTCTGGTTCCTCTTGCTTGCAAAGATTAAAGGAACACTTTTGTGTTAATTTCTCTCTCCTCTGAGTCCTCTGGCTATTCACAGGGTAGTCTATCCCCTCCCTTCTTTCTCAGTCTCTTCACTTCTTTCCCAGACAGTAAGAGATGAGAAGTTGAAGGAGCTGTTATGATTTTACTGGTACCAACTCAGCTGTCTTTCAGTACAACCCTGGGCAGCAACAGATCCACAGAGTTGTTTGTGCAATCAGGAGGACAGCATCGCAGTAATCATGAATGAAGTCTGGATTTGCTTGTTCTTTCTGAAGATAAATGCCTAAAATGGAAGTTTGATGATGGTGATGGCCTGAGGCTTCATTTGATGGAGCGAGTTGCTGTCTCTGCACTGTAGAACAAGATACTTCATAGCATGGTCCCTTGCACCCAATGTCAGTTCTGTGTATGTTGGTGGTTGTGTTTCTTGGCAGAGCTTCACACTCAGTGTTGGTCTAGCTGACTATAAAGTGGACAGCAGTAAAGAATCAAGCTGAAGAACACCTGCAGTTGGTAGAAAATCTCTACAAGCATCAGGCTCTTTAATGTAGCTGACAAAGGCAGAACAAAATTCAAAGCTGGAAGTTGGAGCATTTTGGAATAGAAGATAAAATGCTCAGTTTTAGCACTGAAGGTGAGAGAGCTACTGGAGCAGTCTGTGGTAATGTCTCTGTGTCTTGAAGTTCTTCGTTAGAACAAGATGGGAATAGATTTGCTCTGACTAAATGTTGGCTTCTTCAAGGTAGAAGCCAGTTGTCTTCTTCAAACAAAATTAGTTAGCCTGTGTTCTCTTTATAATATAGCCGGTGGAGTCTGGGGCGTGATTCCTCCCATTGTAATGTTGAAGTGTAAAATGGACCAGAGGACCTGCACTTCTAAGTGCCAGTTTCCTGAAGTGGAAAGAAATTAAGAGAAATATGGGATACTAACTGAACCATAAACATCTACTCTGCACATACCTAAGACTTCAGTCTGTTGCCTAAACATAGTCATAGGTATTCCAGAGCATCTCATGTGACCCTAAGTACACTACTGGGCTTCTACCATCCTGTGAGATGTGTACTACTGTGCACATGTATCCAGGCTATGTCAACCACATCTGCAGTGGGATGTGAAGATACATGAGCTCCATGTTTGGAGCTTTACTCTTACCAGGTACCAGCACGCTTGTGCAGAAGCAGGTTGGGTCTCCTAGCATGGCAGTCCATTTGTAGAAGAGGAGCTCCATCTCAGCTAGATGCCATCTTGCTGCAGAAATCACTTGGTCCATGCTTTGCACATATACAGAGCTGCCTCAGAATATAACAATGCACCTTCATCTTTAAAAGGATTCAATCTAAATGGTTTAGTGTCATCACAAGTGCAATATATGCATTTATTCTTCTAGCTCTGTGTGTTTGCATGTGTGTTGTCTCTGCAGTATTGTACTGAACAGTAACCCATGTGAGATTAACAAGCAAAACCTGTTCATTAAATTATGTACTGTAAACCTTGTGTAATCCACTAATGCATAATTGTGTCACTCAGGAATCTTGGCATTCCCTCCCAATGGAGCATCACATTTAGCAGGCTTCCATAGTGTTCATTTTTTAAAAGGCTGCAGTTGAGAATAAGACCTAAAAAATAAATCTGATTTACAGAATAAATCAAAATCATTAGAACCTGAATGCTCATAAAACACTGATAACTGTCCTGACTGTAGCCTGAATTAATCTCTAGATGCTGTGGATTTTCTACCCTCTTTAATGACGCTGTAGCATGCAGAGTTTGCATTTGTAGTGTCCTAGTTGCTCGTGAATTGGTTTAGCAAAGTTATGTTGAAATTCTGCTTTTGCAACAATTGGCTTTGTGCATCTGTGCTGATATGGGTAAGGTCTTGGGAATTCTTGGAGCACCTATATGGTTATACTTACTCTGTGCACTGAGAAGAGTGTGCCTTACAGACAGTTTCCAAGCACAAAATGGTCCCTACAGGATCTGTATGTCCAGTGATGTCCTCTTTATTACCACAAAAGCAACAGGTGGGATGAGGAGCAGTGGAATTGCCTATGGTAGTTGGCTGGAGGGAGAATTATTGCCTGTATAGCTGAATCTGGACTCAACATAGCTGCAAGTAAGAGCTTACCAGCTTGTACACTTACAAGGCAGAGTAGAGGAATCAGTGCACATCCAGAAGCCAGTACAGGAGTTTTTCTGATAAGGCTACTTTCAATGTGTGATTCAATGGCTATTGACTTTGTTACCAACTATGAAGTATTTTCACCATCTCATCTCTAATTACTACTGAATAATTACTTTAGAGGTAACTCTGAGATGCACCCAAGGCAAGTAGGAGGAAACCAACCATTCAAGACAGGGATTAGCTGCATTGGTGAATGTTGCATGCCATGGGGCAACACTAGAGGGTAAGCACGAACGGTTGATGCTGTGAAGAATCCCTCAAGTTGCAAGGAATACTGACCAGAGATTTTGCCAACTCAGGCATGTGCAGACACTTAGACTTGGCATGAATTCCAGTCACACATTAGGTGGCCTCATTCTGTAGTCATTATTCAGCACTTACTCAAGCAAAACTTTTGCTGAACTTAACAGGTTTACTATGGCTGTTGAAATGAGTAGGAAATTTGTTGAGGCTCAGGTGCCTTCAGACCTGAGTCTCAACAAAAAACCACCATATTCTGTGTCACTAAGGACTTGAAGTGGAAAAAAAAAAAAAAAAGAAAGGCAGAATAAGAAAGTGAGTAGAAGCAGAATGGTTATCCCAGAGGATGCTGAAGATTAAGTACAATGGAGTTGTTCCTCTCGTTTTGAAAGTTGACCCCACCCCCACCCCTCCAACGAGCCCCCTTGACTCTTCTGTCAGATGTTTCACAGAGCATGATACGTATCTACACTTTTGCTTATGTTTGTTTTCACTGATGATGGTAAAGTGGAAAACATCCTGGAAATAACATTTTTTTGTTTATCATTTGGGACTGAAGTTACTAAAAGTGAGGAGAAAAAATGATAGTTTGATATTTTTTTTTCTGTAAACACTGAGTAGTTCTGCAGTGTACAATATAACCAAAGCAACTGAGAAATAAGCTTGTGCTGCTCTTTTCTTGTGCCTAATTACAAGGATGTGAGAAATAAGCTCATATTAATGCCTCCTCATCTGCCTGTGAGGGGGCTGGAAGTACCTCTTAGGAGGATCTAGTTTGTAAAGTGAGTGATTGTAATGCAGGAGTGTTACCATTCATGAGCTCTGAGTTTACTGACTCTGTTAAAAACTGAATCTATGGCCCACATGAAGGATATGTAAAATGCTGTGGGTAGAGCAGTAATTTAGAAATTAATTGTAATTCACATCAGTATGTCTGAACCTTTCCTGGTCTCAGAGTTTTTCAAAGGGAAAGTAAGGCTCATGCTATGTACCCTGTTGCTTTTATGTTACTCTGTTAATTTTATTTCATTTGCTTTAACCATGTACAGTTATGTTTATGGAAATTTCACTAAGGAAGGTGCCAGTCAGTTGGATTTGGATATTATTTTAGAAATCAATCTATAAAATATTCCATAAATTAAAAAAAAACCAACTTGTCTCTGTTCCAGTACCTTGGGTCTTACAAAGGTTGGACTAGATGATCCTTGAGGTCCCTTTCAACCTGGTATTCTATGAATTCTGTGAATACACAGCTTGTCTTTTTATGAAGATGTCACAGTTTTCTTACTCGGGTTTTAACAGAACTATGGGTCATGGTAGGAAAAGGAGGTGGATGGTAGCATCTGAGGGCAACAAATAAATAAAACCTGTACATATGCAAGATCAGTCGAAGCAAAAATCACATACTCCAGAGGCGTACTCCTTGTTCTGTTCTCTGTTCAGCAGTGTACTTAAGCACCTGTTTAACATTAATGGTAAGCATATGCTTAAATGTTTCAGCTGACTTGGGAGTTATGAGAAGTCTGCCTTGCACACACAATAAACAGCCCGTTTTCCATCTGTGAGTGAGCCCAGAGCATGGTGCTAGCAGAGCATTTTCCAGGTTAATTAGACTGGCATAACGAGATCCCTGGCGGACTCTGCAGTCATCAGCTCTTCTGTACTCCCTGGCTATGGGGAGCTCTGCTGAAAGATGTGTATCTTTTGCTGGTAACTGAAACAGTATATTGCACTGTATTTCACCAGTGTGTTCAAATGGAAAGAGAATTGAATGGATTCTGAGTACACCATAAATATCAATTTGGCTCCATATTGCTAGCATGAATATGGTGCATCCTTCAAATGCACAGTGTCTACCAAGGACTATTTATTCTATAGAGCTACCAATAATGGCAGTGCTTTCATGAATTATGCATGTATTTGTCCCTAAACCTCACCTGAGTGTGATTTGGAGTGTTTAAGATTTGAAGCTGGCTGCCAGTATAAATTGCAGGTATTTTTCATAAAATAGAATGTCCTTACAAGGATTTTTTTTTCCCCCCAATGTTAGCCCAAGTCCATCATGCCTGTGTCTACAATATTTTTTTTTTTTTTAAATGGAATCAAGAGAATTCTAATTCAGTACAGAAAAAAAGAAAAAGATCAAGCTCAATGCTCTGAAGTTTTGTGAGAAAAGGCAGAATAACATGAAGTCAGAGGTGATCTATCCATCTATTCACTAAAGCAAGCGAAATGAGATGGAGTCCCATTGTAGAAATAAGGGGGTTATTATTTACCAAATGAAGAAAAGAAAATGACCCTACAGTATGCCTAGTAGCAACTTGCTGAAGTGTAAGAACATAGCAGTGAGAAGCATGCTAGCCATTCATGTCTCTTGATGAGTTAAAATGAGGAGGAAAAGTACACGCTTTTAGGGAGAGATTAAATAGATGAGAAGTGTGATCGTTTTGTCTGGATTCAGTGGCAAAAAATATAGCTTTCCTCTATTTCCAGGGAGAAACTGCTTTGGTTTCCTCTGAAGATTCCCTGTTTTCCTTGTTGATATAGTTCTATAACATTTGAGTCTCTGGTTTCTGAAGAATTCCCTGGTACTTAATTTTCATGTTCAGGTTTGCTGGGTTGATATAACCTCTTCATTTTTTAAAGGAATTCTATCCTTGTGAAGCTTTGCATTTGGAAGTGGGATCACAGAAAACATTGAGACAAAGTGGGCTAATCTGCAGAAGGGTGACAAACGACTGTAGTGCAATCTTGAGCTCTCTGCTTCCTGTGATATTAAAAAGGACATGTTACAACTAGGTGTTACTAAAGAAAGAGCAATGGAGAGACCGGAAGGCTCTGGGCCATCTGCATTTGGGTATGGGAAAGCTTTCAATCTTCAGACACGGTTTGAATCTATCCTAAATTGATAGTTATTGATGGTTACTGACATCCATTACCTGCCTGCTAATCTTTGTGTGCTGTGGAAGAAAACCCCAGCTGCATGAATAATTGCTGTGAACCAGCTTGTGACCACTCTGCCCAGGTATGCTCTGGAGGTGACTGATGGAGCCTGCTTTGCACATTATTTGGCAGGAACACTCTTGGTCCCCACATGGCCTTATTGTTACTGGAGTTAAAATAAAACGTGTATGTTTTCAGATTGAAGGGCAGGATTCAGCCCTGAGGAAAAGAACCTTCAGGTCTGGGTTGATGAAAAGCTAAACATGAGCCTCCAGTGTGTGCATGCAACCCAGACAGCAATCGAGTCCTGGGCTGCAGCAAGAGCAGTGTGGCCAGCAGGGCAAGGGAGGGGATTCTGCCCCTTTACTCTGCTCTTGTCAGACCCCACCTGAAGTACTGTGTGCAGTTCTGGAACCCTCAGCACAGGAAGGACATGGAAGTGTTGGAACGGGTCCAGAGGAGGCCACGAAGATGATCAGAGGGCTGGAGCAGCTCTCCTATGAGGACAGGCTGAGAGAGTTGGGGCTCTGCAGCCTGGAGAAGAGAAGGCTTTGAGGAGACCTTAGAGTA
>VWZE01006809.1:137571-195995 GCA_013396675.1 Eubucco bourcierii | reverse complement strand
TTGAGGTCCCTTCCAACCTTACCATTCTATGATTCAGCACTTCTGGATGATTTTGTTCTGTGTCATGGAATTGTGTGTGTGTTGCATGTGGAGATTGAAAGTGTAGGACCTGCTGAGATGAGGCTGGAAGGGATGTGTTGGAGCAAGTCCAGAGATGCGACATGAAGATGATCAGGGGGCTGAAGTACCTCTTCTGTCAAAACAGGCTGAGAGACTTGGGGTTGTGCTGTCTAGAGAGGAGAGGGCCCTGAGGAAAACATAGCAGCTTTGCAGTACATTAAAGGAGACCTACAAGAAAACTGGAGAGGGACTTTTGACACAGGCATGTAATTATGGGACAAGGGTTAATAGCATTAAAGTGAAAGAGGACAGACAGAGGTTGGCTGTAAAGAAGCCCTTCAATGTCCCTCCCAACCCAAATCACTCTATGATTCCATGAGTGCTGCAGGAAATGATGTGCATGGCCTGTGGGGCAGGCTTCAAAATGAACTTTGGGAAATGTGAACTTTGGAAAACAGCTTAGAGGTAAGTTACCATGTATGAAGCATGGGTGCTCAAGTCCTGATTCCTGGAGGTGAATAAAGAGTGAGATAAATGCTTAGACAGGACACACACTCTCCACTTATGGGTGGAATCCACAGGTGAAAGAATGCTGCGGTTGGTGAGCTCATGCACAGGCACATCAAGAAGTGTTGGATTGGAGGACAGAGTCTAGTTCCCAGGTATCTAAAGCAATTGTAGCACAGTGGCTCTGTTGTTGGTGTAGATAGGAGAAATTGTTCTTGAGTCTGATAGAGTACATTGGATCACAAAAGCTGAGCCTGGTAAACACATTTACTATCTGAAAAGTGAATTCAGTTATTTCTCTTGTGTCTTGTAATGTGGCAGACTGGTACATCCACTCTGCTGGATGCAGCATCTTGTGCTTTCTTCTTTTGGAGGCAGACTGGCACATCCACTCTGCTGGATGCAGCGTCTTGTGCTTTTTTCTTTTGGAGATTCTTATAGTAAACCACTTCTCCTCTCACATAACTGAACATGTAGAGGCTCACAACAGAAATATTAACATTGGTATGAATGAAATATACATGCAAATGTGTTTCTGAAAACAGTGGATTAGGTGTGAGAAGAGTATCTTTTACTGAGAGTAAAGAACATTGTTTTCAGTGATAAAACTGAGGAGTGTGCTGCACTGTCAAACCCAGACCATTACTCTGTTAAGTCACAGTACAGGCATGTCTCCAGCACAAGACCCTGTTTTCTAAGGACACAAAAAGGCCACAAGATAATAGCACATTTCCTTCTCTTTTTAGGCAAACAAGCTGCTACACTGCAGCCACATAGACAAGTTATTTTTCTTAGACATACTCCATACAGGAGAAGCCAGATAATGAGCTGCAACCTTGCTAGTACTTATGAAGGCCTAAGTAGATTCTGAAGCAAAAGAACACTCCTCCTCAACCCTGGCTCGTGAAAAACCTGCAAAAAATTCAGTTTGTTATTACTAGTCAAGGAAAAAATGTCATGTCTTGTATTGCTGTGAGAACTTAATGGCTGATATCCCTTATCCACTGTTGCACATACAGATCACCTCAACCAGACCACCTGAACTCACCCATCCTGGTACCTGTACCATTGTGCTTAAGTGGGTAACATTAGCATGGTTAGATTTTGTTATCAAGCACTATCTTCTTTCCTAAGGTCTTGCACTAATTTCATGCATGGTCACGAATTTGTCTTTCATGTGCTGCATGCTAACAGCAGGTATCTGTGTGTTGTGGTAGGTCACATGTGACATGACAGTGGGGGAGGGTCACATGTCCTGACCTCCCCAGCCATGTATGGCAAGTGTGCCAGTGAATGACATAATGGAAAAGGTGTTGGCAGAGAGGCTGGAGACTGTCAGAGTCTAGTGATAGAATCTGTTCAAATAATGAAGCCATGTGCCTTTCCAAATGTCTAAGTCTACCACACTTACACAATTACCTTTATCAATCAACTCTGTAAGTTCATCAAGAAATGAAGTTTGACAAGACCTATTTCCCAGAAACATATATAGACTAATATTAATTATCCACCGATCCTTTAGGTCTTTATTAATTGATTCCCCTATCAGCTTAACTACTTTCCCATTCTTCAGAGGAGGCCTTTTAAAGGGAAACTAGCCACACTGTATTGTTTCTGTGGGGAACTAAAACGTGAGTTTTGAAAATACTGGTTGCAAATGCTATAAGTCATGAGAATACAATCAGCAAGTGTGCTGGTTTGAGGCTAATTGGAATATTTTAATAGAGAAAATTACACTATAGGCTGTGAAAGGAAAACATGGTGATGTCTACTTCACTCATAGGCTTGCTGAGATATGTAAGGAAGGAACTCAAAACATTAGATAACACAGAGTCTCTGAGGCACAGCATCTCAGGCGGTCTAGCTTCTGGCTTTTCTCTGCCGATGAATCTCACTAATCACTTTTCTTCTAACCCCCCTGGCTGATCCTCCAAACTCACCTTGCGAGTAAGGCAAACCTTGGGGTAAGGTATAGGGGTGGGGAGAAGGTGGAAGGGTGGTTGGGAGCCCCTTCTGCAGATTCCGATTTCTGGGAGGGGAGTTGTGTTTCTGTATTACCTCTAACTTTTATACTTCTGTAACTATTCCTGTCTATAGTGTATATCTCTGCTTGTACATTGTGCTGAGCTGTAAACAGAACTTCAGTCCTTAACTTCCAGCCGGCTGAGTTCTAGTCTGGGTCATTTTACAAAGTGTGGGGGGCGGGGAACTCCCAAACCATCACAGTAAGGGTGAAAAAGATGTAGGGAGCTTCTTTGTGATGCAAGGAAAGACAAAGCACCTTTAGCAAGAGGGTCCATTCAAGATTCTTTGGCATCAGTAAAGTGTATGCTGAAGGTGTAAGGAAAGGCAAAATTGATACAGATGATTCTGTAGAGAAACAACTTTATGATGAGAAGAAAGGCACTAACAATCCTCAGCTATAATGAGGACAGACTGAGGTGAGAAGCAGAATACTGATGCTGTTCTGTGTATGCTGTGCTGGAGTGGCAGCATGTGTCATGCAATCTGACTGAAAAGTCTATGCCACATTGCTATGATATGGAGCAACTTAAGAAGTTGTTAATGCAAATGTGTCCTGCCATGGGGATAAAAGCAAGTCTAGAGATTTGACTATAAACGAGAGGAAGGACTAACCTATGGTAATGAAATGCAAAGTGTCTGATCAAAATTCAGCGTGTTAATCTGAAGAGTAAATCTTTTATATGAATGTGTTACTTGAGCACCATAGTTTGTGAGGTTTTCTTCTTGCAGTATGTGTTGCCCTTGATGTCCATTTTGATTGCAGACTGCAGTAACGTTTCACTGTTGTTGCTTCATTTACCTGCTGGAGCTGCATGGAGTCAAATGGGCTTGTAGATTTTCTGGCTACTGAAGGCTCCAGGATGTATAAGAGAGCTGTGATTTGCTAAAATGGAAATTGTAGGGCCTTTGCACGTGATGGGAAGAGTGTGATAGTTAACCTGTGGGTATTGCACCTGATCTAAAACAAAACCTGTATTTAAATGCCAGCAAGTGTAATGTTCACACAAAGCCATGCTGAGCAGTGACTGTTGTGGTAGCCTCATCTTATCTCCTTTGTGCAGGCTTTGACAGGTTGTATGGTTTCTGAGAAGAAACACTGTCCTGCAGTGAATACACTTGCATCCACATGCCACAGATTTGAATTCAGAGGGAATATGGTGCTGATTTCTTGCATCACCTTTGGCAAATCTCATAATATAGATAGCTGTGTCAGTGCAGGGCACCTCTACCACCTCCTCCTGTGGTAACCACACTCTGTGTGGAGCTCCTCACTGCTGTTTGTCTGTACTCCCTGCTTGTAAAACAGGAGTGATAATATCTTCTTGTATATTTTAACTGAGGTATTTTAAGCTCCTGTACTATTCACTTATATTTGTTTAGTACACAAACTATTTCTTACTGTGCTGTGTTCAATTACTTGTCTGTAACTGGTGTGACATTACATGATGCAAGTGTCATCAATCTGTTGGAGATACAACATTCAGTAAGAAATGATAGGAGACTTTAGATCTGTACAATAGCAGTTGAGCTGCACTTTCAGAACAGGTTGATTCTAAATGATTCTCAGTTTTCTTTGTAATGTCTTCTATTTGTATCCACATTTGTGTTTTAACCAGGGTTTCATTATGAATCTAAGCAGTGTTTGTCACGGGTAGCACAAAGCAAGTAAGTTTTTTTTGCTTTATCAAACAATATCCTGTGTATTAACAAATTTGGTAACATTTCAGTTGATGAGAAAATTCTTACAGATAGTGGCATCTAGTATAAAATTTTCAGGTTAAATATTTGTTTCTATATTTGCATCATTAACCTCATGTAAAAAGTCATGGTTTTGATAATGTTGGGGTTTTTTTTTTTTCTTGGTAAAAGAGGAATTGAAGTACTTTGCCCAAGTCTGACATATGGAAAAAAAAATATTTTGAAATGTGGTGCTTGATGGTTGCTTACTTTTATGATATATAAATAATCATTATCTCTGTTTCAATAAAATGAGGCATTTTGATTGATGGGAACTGAAATTTTGTTTACTGGGAAGTTTTCAGCAGTCCTTGTTTTCATCTTACTCGGGAAGGAAAACAAATATTGGAATAATTTTTCTGCCAAATGGAGATTTAATTTCCTTTCCTCACTTTGGTTTTACTTTTTAGCACATAATTTCCTCATCTTTCTACAGCCTGTCAATACCATTAAAAAGGTATTGTAAATTGAACTGACTGAAGAAGGATTATTTAGACACATCTGTTAGTCAGTGCTTAATTAATACTTTGCTTCTGCAAGACCACAACCTCCATGCACAACTCCTTTTAATGTCCAGTATAGTATTTCAAATATAAATTGACTCAGTTTAGGATGCTTGTGTAAGTAAAGCGAGCAGGATTTGGTGTGGAACTGTCTACAGGATGGACACCTTTTATTTTCTTTCTCTGTCTTCATCAGAAAGACATCTGCTGTTTGAGATCTGTAATGGGTGTGTGTAGTTTGCTTTGTCTGGAAGCCTCACTGGATCTGAGATGAATCTATAGGAATCATTACAGCTCTTACAACAAGAATGCAGTAGCTACTTTGCAGCCATGAGTATTCCTGTAAAATGTACTTTCAAGGTACTACCTGTGCACTGATGAATATTGATGGGCATCCCTAAGTCCTTCATGTATGGGTTGGTTCCAAGCAGACCATCCCAAGACCTCAAATGAAAAACTTTCAACCATCTAAATCTAACCATTCAGATCTTGGTTCTCCACATATCATGTGCAGTTGTGTCTTTCAGGAGGAGCACAAGAAAAGAAATGATGCCTAGGGTGAAACCACAACACATTATCATAGAATCATAGAATGGTTAAGGTTGGAAGGGACCTCAATGATCATCTAGTTCCAACCCCCTGCCATAGGCAGGGACACCTCCCACTAGTACAGGTTACTCAAGGCCTCGTCCAACCTGGCCTTAAACACCTCCAGGGAGGGAGCATCCACAACCTCCCTGGGCAACCTGTGCCAGTGCCTCACCACCCTCACTGTAAAGAACTTCCTCCTAACATAGAGTCTAAATCTCCCCCCTGCCTAAGCAAATATTAGACACTTTTCATCTTGTTTTCAAGTAGTCAGGTACTGACAGTCAATCTGGGTGAGGCAGCTGCTCTAAGCACCATGTTCCCATTAGTCTAATATCATCCCAGACCTGGCTGTACAGATGTAGCAGAGCTGCTGTCACACCCTGCCTGCACTTAAACTTGCCCTTGATCACAATCCTACCTCCATTCATTTGTTCCAAGTGCAGTTTATTCTCTTCTTGTTTGTCTTGCCAAATTTGCTGAGATTTGTGTGTTGGCTTTAGACAAATAGCTCCTAGAGAAATGTTATCACTTAAGGTAATCCTTGTTACACAGCAGGTTTGCACAGCTGGTAGAGCGTAGTGTATTCTCAGGAGTGTGAGCCTCTGGCAAGAGATCCCAGTGCCCCAGAGTAGCTGGCAGCTATTTACAAGAGTGGTGCTAAATGACTCGGAAAAGTTATGCACAAAAGCTGGCTTGGTGGTTTGTTGTTTTTTACCTCAAAGTTTGCACTGCAAGTCCTGTGAGCTTTTTTTTGAAGGAAGTAAAAAAACACTGCCAAAGGATGGCATTCGGTGAGTTCATTGGAGCTAATTTGCACAAGATGATTCAATAAATAGCTTCTTGCAGTGTTACTCCTTCCGTGGACTGCCTGCTTCTGGATCAGTAACAAAGTTTCTAACTGCAGTGCTAACCTGGTTGATGCTCTTTCCAACCTGGAAGAGCTAGCTATCACCTTCTCCCACTTTCAGGCTTTCCTTGTGGTTGTCTTGTGTATGGTGTGATGAGAGTCATGCCCTCCTCAGAGTTTATTCCTCTACACCTTTACAAGGTTATGGTGTATATCTGGGTTATAGTCTTATTTTGCTGTGATGTACAGGAGAGGCAGACAGTATTTGAACTTCACCAGGAGTGAATTTGGATGTTACACTGCAGAGTTATTTCTAACTGTGTTTTCACTCAGCAATATGGCAAGGAGGATTTTTATTTATACAGTAACTTTTTTTTTTTTTTTCCCCTTCCAAGAAGTAATTGATAAATATTGAATCTATCAGCACTGGCTTTAGCTGATAGTGAAATACTTGTGTTATTTCTTCACACAAAAGCTGTCATGGAGTTTGGGTGCCAACTGCTAATGAGAATAAGGTGATGCAGCTTTTTAAAGCAAACTAAATACTTCATCTCAAAGCTGCAGGGCATAAGGACCATGTCTTTCTAGCCATGGTATCTGCTGTCTTCTATGTTGTAATGGTGGAAATTTGTGATTGTTAGAAAACCGACCCAAATGGGTCAAAGAACATTTTGGTTGCAAAGGATATTTTTGTTTCCTTTCCACTTGCTCTGCCCCAGCACTGTGCAGGAGAGACATGTGGAGCTCTTAGTAGGATAAAGTGATCCTGTAAATGACCCTGGCTACCACTTTTTAATAAATGGCTCAGCATTTTCTAACCAAATGCCCAATGAAGCAAAAGACATTGAACAAGAATTTTTATTGTAACAGTTGGGATCTATGGGCTCTAATTGGGTTGTTGTATAGATGATTATTTTTCATTGCTCAAAGTTAAAGTGGTTAAACTTCAAGCAGTCATGAGGCAGATTGTATCAATGAATCACTTCATTTGAGGGCTTAGGTGGGTTTGGGTGTGTGTTTGTTTAGTTACTGTCTTCAGTGGAAACTCATAATATATTGATCTTTCAAATCTGTCCAAAGGTGAAGTATTAATATTGGTGCCAAAAGAGCTGCTGCAGGCATTATGTTATAGACTTGCAAACCTGAACAAATTTAATACTGGTTCCCCATTTTGTGAGATAACAAAGACAGCAGAAGGTAGTTTAGGGTTTTGTATTCTGTTTCATTTTTCATCTTAGACTGTCTTTCTTTGTCTGCATTTTCTAACTCTGAGCTGACTTTACTATGTCCTTTCTCCCTTTCTTTTCATTTATATCAAATCTGTCTGTTTGCCTGTCAGACAAGGTTGGATATGGGATCTATTTTGGAGCCTAGAGTATTCTTGAGCAACACTGAGAGTGGATGTGGTCTCTTAGTTCAACGTGCAGCTTGTTGCTGATTCAGTATGATACTGTTTTGAAGAATAAGGCATATCACTTATTTGTCACATACTTGTGCCAGGCATTTGCACTGATGCAGCTACTTTGGTGCACAAAAAGTCTGTCTCAGCAAACTCTAATGGGCCTCATTGTATCTGTGTTTGCCCATTTATGAATTGGGCAACTTAACATTTGTCTGTTGCATGGGTTGCTGAGGAATGATTTTTAAAGCACTTGGAGATCCTTGGATGGCAGACACTGTAGAAAAAAACAATGATTCTGTCCACTATTTTACTTTGCCTTTTTCCATTCAAAGTCCAGCTCAGCACTTACATCAATGCTTCAGTGCTCTTCTCCTCTACAAAAGCAAATTTGCTCACTTTTTATTGAGGAGCATTTGTATTCCTCATGCATGTGCACACAATGCCTTTAGAAATTACAGTAAAGCCACCTAATTTCAAGTAGATTTAACTCACAGCAGGGCATGCCAGGAAGGCACTTCTACATTGAGGTTGAATGTTGCCAGAATTCCTCAGCAGGCTCTAATTACAGATGTTGGGAAGAAAACAGGCTCTGTAGTCTGATTTCTATTTCCTTCAGGCCTGGTCATTTGGAATTGCAAAATTAATTAGTTACTTAAGTGAGCTTTGAGTGATGTTAGGAGCATCCTCCTTAGAGGATAAAAGTTAGAATCATAGACTCATGGAATTGTTTAAGTTGAGAAAGAGCTTTAGGATCATTGAGTCCAACCATAAATCTAACACTGCCACTAAATCATATCCCTAAGCCCCACATCTACACATCCTTTAAATACCTCCAGGGATAGCGACTCAGCCACATCACTGGGGCAGGCTGTTTCTGTGCTTTGCAACCCTCTTGGTGAAGAAGTTTTTTCTAACGTGCAATCTAAGGTTCTCCTAGCACAATTTGAGGCCATCTTCTCTTGTCCTATATCTTGTTTCTTGGGAGAAGAGCCCAACACCCACCTTGCTAAAAGCGGATGCTTTCCAAATGCCTTGAGGAGTTTTGAATGCCTGGTTCTCAGGAAACAATCCTCTATGTGGCCTCGAAAAGCCCCCTCTGAGGACTGTACCTGGAAAGTGACCTCTGCGTTGTTACCTCTATCTTCTAGACCCCTGTTGGAAGGGATTTCCTTGGATGGGCTTTTTGCAGAGCTGAAAAGTGATGGCAGAGGGAGCAGGCCGAAGCTGCCTGCTGCCGGAGCTGTCCACGGTGCTGAACGCTACATTCATTTGTCTCTAGCAATTGATTATTGAAAGATGAGGATCATAGGGTGAGAAGGGCCTCTGCTTAAAATATGGCCACAGTTAGCCATTCAGGAGCCAGTCTGAAAATGCAACACTACTGCTGTCTGCCTTAGAGTCATAGAATGGTAGGGATTGGAATTGACCTCTAGAGATTGAGTCCAACCGGCCTGCCAAAGCAGGTGGAACACATCCAGACAGAACTTGAAAGTCTCTAGAGGAGACTCCACAGCCACCCTGGGCATCCTGTTGCAGTGCTCATTCACCTAGACAGTAAAGAAGTTTTTCCTCATGTTGAGGTGGAACTTCCTATGTTCCAGTTTGTGTCTGTTGCCCCTTGTCTTATCACAGGGCACCACTGAAAAGAGACTAGCACCTCCTTTTTGACACCTACCCTTCAGATCTTTGCAAACATTGATAAGATCACCTCCAGATCTTCTCTTGTCCAGTCTTGGGTCTCTCAAGCTTTCTTCTTGTCAGACAGTCCCTTAATCATCTCATAGCCCTCCGTTCAGCTCTCTCTAGTATATCCCTGTCCTTCTTGAACTGGGGAGTCCAGAATTTGACACAATACTCCAAGGCAGAGTGGAGGGAGAAGAGAATCTTCTTTGTCTCCTATCAGTGTATAGAAGATGAGAGGTACATTTATACAAGACCACTCATTCTTATTTCTGTTTGGACATTGTCAGAACTCAGCTACTTGGGGACTCTTTTATTTGGGAGTCTTCAGCAGAGTTCACCTGAATTAAGTAAATAGTTGTCAGTTGGCTATTTAAATCCCTTGAAACTCTCACTCAGAATTTAAGTAGCCTTCATTTAGTTTTATTTATTTTATTCAAGAAGTGGATTAAGCTAAATTAGATTAAAGCTATCTTAATTCCATATGGGACTATACTCTCAGATATTTAATGAGGCATAAGTCATCCATCTACAAAGTAAATCTACATGTGTCTTTCTGAGAATCTCAGTGTAAACAGGTCCCTAGTCCTTACCAAGCAAACCTTTCTTTGCTGTTAAAGAGTACACTTTGGAAATGTTTAAAGTTATCATGAACAAGGGCACCAATTGTTCATGTGGGAAACTGTCACGGAACAGCAAGTGGACTATAAATTCACATTCAAGTTCAATTTGTAGTACTTTTCTCTCTGTCTAGACAAGGCAGGCTCTGTTGAGGTCTATAAGCATTTTCCTGTGGATTTTATGACTTAAATTCTAATTAGAGACATGATAATCACAGATTCATAAAATGAAGTCAAATATGAGGCCTGATTCTGCAGGGAACAGTATGCTCGTTCTTAGTTTTAAATACAGAGATAATTTGATTGACTGCTTAAGAATTGTACTGAATTGGAGCCAAAATGCTGTGGCTTTTTGTGACATTTCTATGCCTTCAGGATATGGATGGTCAATGAAAACTTCAATGACAGTCTTCTTTAATAATTCAAAAGTCCCAATTTTTCTTCAGAATTAATATCACTCTGGATGGTACAATCATTCTGCAAGGCTGTATAGGGACTTGTTTGCAGGAGGTAGCATCCTGGTTACAGCTTTATTACAGGTAGCAGGAGCATTGGCTCTAGCCTCTTTTTCAATTAAGGCTATTTATTAAGGCTATTTTAAAACTATTTCTAAGTTTCCTGGGAAAACTGGTGGCATGCTTTTCAGCAATTTTAATTGAGTTACATTTATATATGCACAGCTTTTGCTACAGAAAGTCTCTCTTCATCATTAGGAGGTGCAAAACATTATTTCATCGTAGTGTTACTACTAATGTAAACCTACTGATGTACTTTATTGCAGTCAGAGTTTAATATTCCCTGGGGAAATAATGATACAAAAGGAATCATTGGGGAAGGCTATGGGAAATCATGCAGTAGCTTATAATTGCTATGAAATTCACACATTTTTGGCACTCTAAAGAAATCCTCTACAACTAATCCTCTTTTTCATTTTACAGCTAAAATGAACATTTTTAAATTAAAAAGCACATCTTTAGAAATGAAAAAAAAAATCAGTAACTGTAAAAAGTTACCTCATCAGCTGAAAATGTCTAATATGAATGACTGTTTCTCTTCAGTGTCATTGGACTAGCACAGAAAACATCTGGTTTATAGCACTGTAATTCCAGCAAAACACTGCAAAGCAGCTGCAAAGAGCACAGTTACCTGAGATATGAGTGATCTATCAGGGGGACTTCGGGAAACATGAAATACATTTCAAGAAAGAAAAAAAAAATATTTAATGCAAATATATAATTCATTACTGATAATTTTATTTCCCAAATCTGTGGACTGAAATTACAGATATATTTGAATATAATGAAAAACCTAAAGTCAATTAACTAATCATAGAATCATAGAATGGTAAGGTTGGAAGGGACCTCAAGGATCATCTAGTTCCAACCCCCTGCCATAGGCAGGGACACCTCCCACTAGTACAGGTTACTCAAGGCCTCGTCCAACCTGGCCTTGAACACCTCCAGGGAGGGAGCAGCCACAACCTCCCTGGGCAACCTGTTCAAGTGCCTCACTGTAAACTGAACTAAACTGAACTTGTGCTTAGTAACTCTTGAAACAAATCTAACAAATGAGCTTGAAAGGAATAAAAATCTTCCCAGGTAAAATGTTACCTTTTGATTGTATTTGAAATGTTTTTCTGCACAGATATATAAAGAATTTTTTAGAAAAGAGAGTTGTATTATAGATTTTATATATATATATATGCACACATACATGCACACTCTTACATATACACATATCTATAGATATATAAAATCTATTCTATATAAAGCAGTTTACTTGCTTACTGAAAAAACTAAATATGCAGTTGAAAGAATTTGGCTCTCACCAAGCATTTTTTTTCTTTTCTGAGACCTAGGTGAAAACCAGGGCATTGAATCTGTAAATGCTTAAGTGCATGAGCCACATACGTCTGTGTTTGGCACTTGGATCTCACTGGAGAGTGTGTCATGTTTAAAGGAGCTCATGTGGGTAAGCACTTGCAGTCTGCCAGAGCAGGTGGTGCAGCTGATGTTTGGAGGCACACTAGTGCAACCCTCCCCCTCTTCCAACTTCAGGGATTGTGGATCTGCCACAGCTGCCAGTGTTCAAGCCCTTACCCCAAAGCATTCATCAAATCACTTTTAATTGCTTTTAACCTTGTAAAAGTGGAGAAAGTGACTTCACTTACGGATGTCAAGAAGCAGGAAACAAGGCAGTAGAGATGGAGGTAAGGCAGGACCTCAAGGTGAGGCAGGGGGGAATTTGGGATTAATGTAGAACTGTGCCTTTAAATTTTACTTAACGCTCTGTAAGGTCAACCCTACCCTACAACCTCTTCTAATATTTTAAGTAAATTGAGAAAACATTCATATTCTTCCTATAAAGAAAATTCTGCCATGAGAACTGTTACAGCTTTTTCCTTTAACTACTTCTGTGTTTTAGTACAGGGATATTTTAAATGAATTATCCTCTAATTTGCAGCTGAGGCTCTCAGTGGCTGTAAGTGATAACATCTCCACAGTGTAGTTAATGTTGTGCTTCTTTGTATATATAAATACCTCACAATTGCATTTATTTTTTCTGATGTGAATTGAATTTTTATACATTGAACAGGATGATTTCTGTATAATGCCTAGCAATGAATTTCAGGTGCTTGAAAGCAGTTTTAGAGAGGGGGGAAAAAAGCATTTCCACAAATTGTTCATACATTAGAACTTGTCTCAGTTTCTTCTGTAGATGTAATAGTAATTAATAGGACATGTCAAAATGGTTTGGAGTATGAAGTTAGCTGTTTGGTTGCAAAGACAGTGAAGTAATTTGGGTTTTCTGGGTTTTTGATTGAGATTTGTAATGCAGGTTTAGTTGAGAAATTCTGATTAAAGCTTTTTTTTTTAAGGTTAAAAAAAAAGGCATGATTCTTTTTCTGTTCTAATAGATGGCTTTTTGTCTTAATGGACTTAATGATGGAAGAGCAAGAATTACAGGAGTGATTTCTATAGGAGGCTTTTGTTTTTTCAGTGTTCTAAGAGCCATTTAAGAGTTTCTTTGTGGAGAATCTCTGCATTTTTGGGAAACAGGGCCCAGTAAAGGGTGCATTGTACTGGAGAAAAAAAATTATGAGATGTCTGGATGTCTTGGTATTTGGAATTACAATATTCCTTTAGAAAATAAATAATAATAATAATAAAAGAAAGGCAAAAGATCTAGCATTTACTAGGATTCAAGAGAGCTGTGTGATAAATGAATACCAGAGAGTAAATATGCATTTGTGCTGTTAATACATTGTTCACCTTATTAATCCATCCACAAATAGCAATAAATAAATAAACAAATGGCTACTAGATGAGTTTTTGCTCTTTTAGATAAAGCCCTAGATGTTAAAGCTCTCTCTGAGACATTTTTATGCATGTCTTGATTCTTATCCCCCCATCATTTATGCTATAATGCATTACTGGAAGGTCTGGAGTAAATTTAATTTCCTTACCAGCTACAGGCTTTTCCTTTTGGCACAGTGATTGCATTTAGCTGTGTTTAGAATGAGAATAGGAAAATCTTTTCGTAGGGCTTCTCGGGTCCATGGTGCTGTGCAAAGAACTGAAGTAGGAACTTGTCAGGGTAGAGACCCTGCAAGATGGGAAATTCTGCTCTAGCAGTAGAGGTCCTGTTCCCCAGTGACAGTGCAAGAACTCAGAAGGAAATAGCTTCTTTTTGCCAATACTCAGAATAAAAGCCATATTAATACTGCAGGCAAGATTGCTGAAACTTTACAAGTGGGAGATGGATTTGGAATGTTTTTTATCAAGTCTTCATCCAGACTGATGTAGTTAAAAGACAGCAAAAAAAGCCAGATCAGCAGTTCAGCATTATGGATGCAATTACCAAAGTGTCAGGCTTAGCAGTGCTCTTGTTGAAGTCAGCGGGCATTTTCTCAATGACCTTATGACTATGGGGAACTCACATGTTTTAAATAAGCAGTATGCAAATGCATGTCCCATGGGTGCATTTTGGAATCTCATTGCATGAGCTTTATCATCTTGCCCTTCTCATAATGCTGCACTAATGTTGGCAGTTCTAATATGTGGGGTAGGTATACGCTAGCATTGCTACCAAGTCTGTTTTGTTACTAGTAAGCATTTACTCCCCAGTATGACTGCATCTTCAGGAGTGACTTTGCACCAAGAATGTTTGTTCCCCTGACCTTTAGATACTGTAAACAAAACAACACAAAACAAACCCCTAGAAAACAGGAAAATACAAACACAGCATGGCAGCAACAACAACTCAGCAAGCCTCAGTCTTTCCTAAATGCAAATCAGCACAAACTTAGACTAATTAAATTCTACAGTTGATGACAGACTGTACAAGCCTGATTTGGCAGATCCTCTAATGAGACCCGTGGGACTTTGAAAATAGAAGCATGGTGCCCTTTGAGGTTATTAAGGCATAGCATCACCCTCACCTGAGACTGTGGAGTTGCTGCTGGGAGCGGGAGGCCAGGGCACTCAAGATCACCAGCCCAGGTTTCCTAGAGCATGTAAAAGCCAAAAGAGCGAGTAGAAGGGAAGCACAGCACCCTCTTATTGCCTGCTTACTCAGTCTGAGAGAAGTAAAGCTCTCCAAGAAAGAAAAAAGCAAAAAGTGTGAACCTCTCACAGTATGTTACACAACAAAAGAGTCTTGCTTTTTCCCCTGTATTCATAAGGTTAATAACAAACTGTGGGTTCATTTGTGTTTCTGAGATTTGAACAATCTCGTGCACTGTTCAGAGAAAGATGCTTTTGATTTGTTCCATTTCACCATAACAGAACTCGATGTGATTTTTTTTTTTTTTGGTGATGTGAACTAGTGCCATTTTTTGGCACTGTCATTCAGAGCATGTTGCCAAAAATGTTGGATGTGGGGAAAGAAATAGTACTTTTTTGGGGTTTGCATATCAGAAGGAATCAAAGCACACATAAGCAAAGGCCTTGACCTTTCACTCTGAAGTCAGAGTCGACTCTAGTATCTGCAAGCTGTGGAAGAGTTGTGACATGGAAAATCATTCTAGTGATTAACATGCAAATAAGGGCACAGGCCTTGTAGTTTGTTTCCAAATTCTGTTCTGCCACAATAGGCTTTTGAAAGTAGAGCAGAGTTTGCCCACAGGATAGGTTTATGAGATCACTGCAGAAGCTTCTTCACTGATGTTAGTTCTTATCACCCTGATGTATTGATTTGACTTCTGTGCTAGGATCCAAATTCTCTTTTAACACAGGAGAGTGATGTCAGAGCTCTGTGAAGTGTAAGGTCTGGGTGAAACAAGCTAGTTAGTTCTTTGACATAAGATGGTTTTGTTAACTGTTCTTAGAAAAACAAAGCCAAACAAACCCCCTCAAACTCAACGGTTGGTTAATTTGCTTCTAAGCAAAGAAACCATCTTTTGAACACATACCAGACCACCGTGGCTTATGGTCCCTTCATAAATCTACACTGACAGCTTACAAAGCTTCTTTACTGCCAAATGTCTGTATTCTGTGTCTGAGAGGAGGTAAAACAGGCATGTGCTGTGCTATTCCATCGCTTAACTAGTGGCAAGAGACAGAATAGCATCCAAAGGGTCAAAGTGGCTGTTCTTATTGGCAGTTGCTTGTGTTTTGACAATGGGTGTAGAGCATCCAATACAGTGGGACGCAACCCAGTGAGGCCCTCAGAGGTCCCAATCCAACAGTGGTTCCCATAGCCTTCTTCCTGCTGCCACATCTTCTGAGAAAGAAGATGTTAAGTTGAAGAACACATTCACACATTCACAGTGGTTCAGAAATGCACTTTCATTCTCAAAGAGTAGCAAGTACAAGAGCAGAACACTGAGGAAGGAGAATAAAGTGGATATTTCAGTGTTACACATTATCAATTTTCACCAAGCTTTTCGCACGGAGAATTAGCTTTGGTGGAAAGGGAGTGAGGTTGGTGTGAATTTGCATGTTGGCAGTTTCTCTTTGAGTAAAGTGGTTTTTTTCCAGGAGAGAGGAGTAGGAATAAGGAGAGGCACTTAAAGATGTTTAAAGATGAAGATCAGACAAGAGTTGCTTGTGGAACTTGTCTGGTTTTGTCTGCTTTATCCCAAGATCTGTATACTACTCTTAAAACAAAAGTGAACCTGGGTCTAATTGTTGTCTGGGAAAAGGGACAGGACTAGAGAGCACAAATTAACATCTTATTCTTCCCAAGATCAATTCTCTGTGAATCTTTATTCCCTTGATGGCTGGCCAGAAGAATTCCTTTGTCTGTTTCCTCCAATCTGTCCACAGTGTTATGGATCTTGAGGTCTTGAGTCCATCTAGTTCCTCACTTGCCCTTTTTGATTGTGGGATTTGTTCAGTTCTTCAGCCACAAGTCCTTACTTATCTCCACTGCTTGTTCTGAAGGAATTGGCTTGTTGTGCAGCATGATGGTGAAAGAGATGCTCCACCACACAACACAAGGTGTCAGGGGCTGCAGTGTCTCGAGGAGTTGTCTAATGTGTTGGACACTGCTGGGAGAGCTCTTGTTTTGAGCTCAGCAGAATACTCTCAACCAGGTGAGCCTGGCTGAACAGCTAAAGCAAAGACGTTGTGATATGTGGAACATGTTATAATCATCATCCTTAATTATGAATGACTTCATATCACTTTAGTGCCTGTGAGGCCTAAGTTACAGACCAGGGCTCCCGTGGTGCTCCGAGCATAAGGAAAACATGAAAACTGCCCCCAAAAAGTCATAACTTGAGATTTACAATCCAACTGGTAGGAAAAATTAGTCTTCAAAATGATTATGATGTCAAAAAAAAAAAAATCACAAAGAAATGGGAAATCATCCCTCTGAAGACAGAGGAGAGCTACACACATTCGAGTCTAACAAGAAATCTATGAGGTTGAAAGTAGTTGCAACTATTATCAAAATTAGCAATAATGCCTTCTTTCCAGCATGTTAATATCTAGATCTACTTTCATAAATGGAAAATGCTGAAAATTGCTTTATCTTCACATAAGAAGTTTAAATATTGATTGCTAAGTGTGCATAGAGGGACATACATGTACATTTATTGAGTCTGTTAAGAAACATCTCAAAATGAAACCTTTGTAGTGTTTCAGAAAGAACTTCCAATTTCTCAGTCTTTCTCAAGTCTGCTCAAGAAATACAGCATTTCTCTAATATACCAATAATGCCTAATTTTCAGCATTTTTGAGTGACAGTTGTATATTTTTTTTCAGTACCATCTGTTTTACAAGGTTAAGCCTCCTGCTGAGGAGTAGAGAACTGTGTCTCTGAAGGTTTTTATCAAAACAAAGTGGGTTGTTTTTATTTTCTTCTCTTTCCTGATAAGATGTAAAGTATCTTTAAGGGCTTGACCTCTGCTGGGAAATCTAGAAGAGTCCCATTCGTTCATCTCCAAATAATGAACTGTCAGCTGGCACTGGTGTTTTAAACCACAACGCTGAGTATATCTGCTGAGAGGGAGTCTGATTGGCACAGCAGTAATGGCCCAGAGGTGATGGAAGTTCCCAGGTATAGTCAAAACTAAAGGTTAAGTGTTATTCTCTCATTGTGGTTTTTAGGACTGTCACAGCTTTAGTTTTTCTTTCTTTGGGCTCCAGGACTTTGTTTGTAGCTAAGGTGCTAACTTTGTTCAGTGCTATAATCTAGGTCTTCTAAAGATCCTTGCATCCTTACGTCACAAACAAAGGGGAGGATAAGGATCTGATTATTCCAGCAGGACAAATGCCAACAAACCAGCACTAGCCTTGACAATGTCTCTTCTAACTTGGAAATGTCAGTATTTTTATTTTGTAAATTACTGAAATTATAAATTGATGTAGCATAACTTGTGTAGGAGTTTGGTATATAGGAGACATCCAGAAAAAAATAACAAGTTCTATAGTCCTGAAGGACTAATTTCTCAGACCTGTGCCTGGCACACCATAACTCTGTAGGCAGTGATGAGACTTGGCAATGGAGGACAAAACACAGAACTTGTTTACAAAGGAGTTACTACAGGGTAGATGTAAACCTTACTCACAGTTACGCAGTCCAGCTCTGTGTGGCCAATCCTATTCGACTGCTGTTGTGTGGGTTTTAGAAATTAATGCTACTGTTTGACCCATGAAGTTCCAATCTGATAAGAGAGGCTAGGACAGATCTGAGTGAAAAAAGACTGGCAAATTCATAAAAAGATGTTGGAAGCAAGGCAGTCCCCTGCTGCAAGCTTGAATTAGTTAGCTAAGCTAAGGGGGACTTTAAAAAAGACTGAACCAGGAAAATAAATGTGAGTAAGACTCAGGAATTTTTTTAACTACTTTCCTCTTTTACTCTCTGTGCTTTGTCTTGGAGGTCTGTTTAAATAATGCTTTGTGCTGGAGTCCTAGACTCGTTTTAATCAACTTGCTGTTCAGATATCCCTTGAGCAAAAGAGCTTCAACATGTCAAATGCAGTTACTTTTGTTGCGTTAAGAGTGCTCAAGATGGAGGAGATAGTGTCTGATCCCAACATGGTTGAAGCAGGTGCTTCTGCTCGGAGTGTAGCACAGAAATCCCAATCTGTCATCTCACATATAAATTACAGAAAGATTCCTGGGGCTCTCCAGCACAGGTCTCCTAGGGACAGGGCACTGTGTCTAATAAAAGCCTGACCCCAGCAGAGTGAGTGACAACTCATTTCCATGCCTTTTATTAGCTAGACTCCTTAAGCCTGGTGTCTTCATTCATTAGAAGCTGCAGAGTTTAGGGGAGAAGCAAATCTGGATTTTATTTTTTACATCAGAAGTGACTAAAAGGTCATCAGATTTCCCTTTGTGGTTTCAGCAATTCAGATATCTTTCTGAACTTTGCTCCTTTCCAGTAGGAGTTACTTGGCTCTTAGAGTATGCTGATTACGTTAGAAACAACTTTGAAATGTTCTGTGGGCAAAAGGTCGCCAGACCACCAATTGATGAAAACCATTTAAATCATTCCTGTGAGGAATTCAGCTTAGATTTCACAAAATTAGTTTCTTCTAACTAGATACAATTAATTTTAGCCCATTTAGTAAAACATAAAAGATAATTTCTTGAAAGCATTTAACTTCTGTGATATTTCTTGTCCGTAGAGATAAAACTGCTTTTCAAAGGAGAATAAATAACTTCATTCCAGTTATTAAACAGAGAAGCTAAGTCGCTGAAGAGGTGACCTGAGCAAGACAAATACCAACGAGTCATCTGCAGTACAAATGTCTCAATTTGTGTTAGTTATTCTGAGCTTCCTTTATAGTCAGTGAAGAGACATTGGCATGTTTAGGGTACAATCCTTCTGACCTATTTTAGATATCTACATTGGGAAGAATGGAATCCTGCCTCACAGCCTATTGGCTGTCAAGGATATTGACCAGCTTGGAAGTCACCAATATCTACATTAGATCAGATAGTTCCCATCCTTAATAAGTATTTAATTTTCTGGAGTGATTTGTTGCAGTGTCTTAGTTTTCCGTTGTGGATAGTGAGCCCTTATCCAAGGCACACTGAAATCTAATGTGGAGAAGAGCTGAAAATAAGATAAATAGGTATCTGCCAATTATTCTAAGGTGGGGAATAGTTCTACTGTCTCTGCTACCCTCAGCTGTATCATACAACTGTGATACAGCTGATCACTACACCAGCCTTAAAGTGTCCCTCTGGCAGGAGAGTTAGGCAGTAGCTGGTTTATCAATTATCATTTTTACATGCAGTCATCACTTGCTATTTTCATGCTCTTAAGAAGCTCCCATTTCCTGCAGAAAAACCTGACCATCTTTGTTTCATATCCCTCTTGCAGGTTTTGTTCTGTGTTTGCCACAAGATGGGGAATGGTGGGAGGAGTAGAGGGGGGTTGATAGTGTCTGGTCATCTATGTTCTCCATTTATGGTACACCCGTGTACTTTCCTTCCTTGCCACTTCTCTCCTCCACGCCACACGTAAAGCTTCTGTTTCCTGAGAAGCTGTTTCAATGACTACTCTCAGCAGGGAGTTTTGCAGTCCAAGTCAGTCAAAAACTATCACCCATGCTCCTGCCCCCTGCCTCTGTGGCTGCATGCCTCTTTGCCCTCCCTTACTCAGCAGTAGTGCTCATGCCTGGTGAGATCAGCTCATTGATCCAGTTGGAACAGGATCTTATTTTCTTTCACTGGGTCTGGCTGGTTGAATGACCTAATTGATTCATTGAACTGTAGCATGACATCTGGGCCAACAAGGAGCATGCAGCAAAGGGGATGGAGAAAGGACTCTTTTAAGAGTCATTTGGATGTGGTGCTTAGGGATGTGTTTTAAGGTGAATCTTGTAGAGTAGGGTTATAGGTTGGACTTGGTGATCCTGAGGGACTTTGCCAATGTTTCTGTGACTTTGACTCCTCTGTTTAGTGTTGGTGTGGCGTGGAGCTTAAACATGGTTTACCAGAGGGAGGTGGAAACCTTATAGGTTTAAAGATAAATTTTGGTTTGGTTTTCAACTGTACTTTTACTTGATTAATGAACTAGTAGTTGTACTTGCAAGGCAAAATTAGCAGTCCTAATATAAACAGAACTGGTGCAGTTCATGGTAGCTCACACTGTGTATGTGGTGCAGAGTACTGCAGTGTGACAACAGCTTGGGGAGCTGTGTGCGGTACCTGTGCACATGCCTCTGTTTCTTGCCTGTTTCTCAGACAGAGGGTGTCCAATAGAACAAGGAAATACAAAGCAGGAGCTGCCAAATCAGTGAGTGCTGTGGCTACCCTGGAACCAACCACAATGAATTCTGGCACATGCATCCATTTTTAATTGGTCACCGTAAGCAGCAATGCTGCAAGAACTTTTATATTTTTGCAAATGAAAAGCAATCTGAGTATAATTCTGTTGCTGTGTAGGTCTTAATTTCAGAGTAAATATTATTTCAGAATATATTATTCCAGATTAGAGTGAATGCTCTGGAACAATATTAACTTACCTGTAGGTATGTATTTTTTTTCCCTGCTTCGTAGCCAGAGCAGTTAATTTCCTCATGTAGCTGAATATTTGAAACCTAAATTCAGCTGTAAGTGAAGTGTGATGCAGTGTGAAAATTGATCTGAACATTACAGCTTGTAATGTAGAGGACACAGGTACCTGTTAGTAATGTCCTACTTCTCAGCCTTGGGCATGATGGAGTAATCACACTGAAAATTATCCAGAGTAGAGGGCCATCTCAATTTGCTGAAAATCAGTTTCTGTGTAGGTGTTCCTGCTAAGCAAGTACCTCATTTAAGCTTCATGCTGATTAAGAAGGTCTTTCTATATACAAAGATATTAAAATGAGGTTGTTTATTTTTTTCCTTGTAGATTTCACACATATTTTGTCTCTGGGGAAGAACTTTATTATTACCGGTTTCATTTCTTAGCAAGTAATAAAGTTGCATTTATTACCAGGTAACCAAGGAGAGAGCCCTGCTATCTTAGAGAATAGGCAGCTCCTTCCCTAAAAAGCATGTGGTCTGTGCCAGAGAGATTGGTGGGGAATAGGTCAGGAGTCCATATTTTAGACCATGTAGGCATTAAGGTAGTCTTACATGCACAGAACAGGGCAGTGCACTTTCATAATAGCTTCTGGGACATTTTACAGTGGTGCTGCTTGTTCAGCTGGGATTCGGCTAAAAGCAAAGCAACAGAGCAGGTGTGAAGTGAAGCCCGGGGGTACAAGATGTGAGAGGCAGAGGTGGAGAGAGCTTGAGTGCAGAGTGTATTAAAACACTGTGGAGGAAGTCCAGGCAGCACTGTGAGTGATTCTGTGAACACTCCAAGACTTCTCATATATTTGCTCCCACAATTGTTTCTGTTTTCTTGGGTGTCTGGGAGACTCTTTGCAGCTTTTCCAGATGCTCTCTGATGGAGCATCTGGGAGGACTGCACAGCAAACAGATGATTCTCTGCTCAGTTTCTGGATCAGAGGAGAGGGAAGTTGTCTTCACTGGACATCACATTACTGTCTGTATCCTTCTCTAACTCGCCTCCCCACCAGATGATGATAGTTAGAAAGTCTCAAATAGTGTTGCTGCTGGCTTACTGTAAAATAGATGTTTGCTTCTTGTTCACTACAGCAGTATTTCTGTCATTTCAGCTTTCACTAGATGTTGCAGGGATTTTATGGAATATAAAGACATTGGTAATATTGACAATATTAGTTCTATGGGTAGCATCCTCTTTACAGGGAAAGCAGATGAAAGGATTTAGGAGAACAGACCTGCAAATGTTAGGTGAAATCAAGGGAATTGTCGAGGTGTTCCAATCAAAAATGACAGCATTCTTTTAAATTCAGATTGACATGATACCTTCTACAGTCCTGCTGAAAACGTGTGCCACAAAACATACAGCAGGACTGAACCTGAATCTAGGATAAGATTGCAAAGCAAGAAACACTCAGCCTAATACTAACACTCAGCCTAATACTAACACTCAGCCTAATACTAACACTCAGCCTAATACTAACACTCAGCCTAATACTAACACTCACTTCTGACAGCTGTTCCCAGAGACCCAGAGGATAATTCCTGGCCTGCCACATTTACTTCATTCTAGAGCAGTGTGCAACTCCCAGCAGCCACACACTGTCCCATTCACTTCCATGGATCATAGCACTTACTACTGTGAGCTCTAAATACTAAACTCATGTGCTGCAAGAGAGGGGTCTTAAGTGTGACATTTAGTCAGCAGACCTGAAAATGTTGATTGGTATACCCCAGTTTAAATCATCACTTCAGGAAAAAACAAGGCATGGTCATTAAACTTGATATCCCTGTTCCCATGCAACAGCAGAGAAATAAAAATGGAGGTTATTAGACAGATCTGTGACAGTATTTTATTGCCTCAGGACCCCCATATCAATGCAGATAATAAAATATGTATTGATATTGGCCCACATACAGTTGTGCATGAGAAAACTCTGGGAAAAGGGAAAGCTGTTCATTCTTTCCTGTGAAATGGCAATGAAATGATGAGCTTGGTGAGACCTTATAGGTCTGGCCATGGTAAAAATGATGAATACTAACAATTAGGGCTGTATTTAATTGGGGAGGGATTCACAGGTAGTTAAAACACAACGCAATTTTATGCCAGTGAGTGGCCTCGCAGTGGATCCATCTTGTTTGCCAATGCTGTTTTGAAAGGATGAGTCCCTTAGGAATAAAGGAAGGTGAACATAGAGCTTTAAATCTTTGAAGTATGAGATGAGAGCTTTCGTTCTCTCTGCCTATTGTAACGAGGGAATGAGTTGATAATGCCTCTCCGTAGGTGTCACCCTACTGGTAAAAGCATCTTCTGATAGGCATCTAGCAGAAGGCTTTCTTATTCTCTGGCATCTATGATATAGAACAGGTGTTTGTTGTTCCTCTATACAGATGCTTCTTTGCTGAAGGGTGTAGGCCTGGGGTTGGATTTCAGCATTTCTGTTTGAGAAAATGTATTTGGGAAAAAAAAAATGCAATGGTCAAATATTTAGTCTTTTAATGAAACAGACCTTTCAGTGATAAACCTCTTTGCCGTTACGAGGGATATCTTTTAGAAGAGTATGTTGAGAATGAAGCAAACATTTGATTACCACTACCTTAAAATTTCTTATTAAACTGTGTAATTTCTGTAGGCAAATTCAGAGATGATAGACATGTACATTTATTGTTAATTATGGAGTTTGATGTTTATATAGACATTAGCTGGTAATTGCAAGGGATTATAAATGAATATGTAAATGGCTTTTACATCTGTATTTTACTCTGAGAGTATGTTTAAATAAACTCTGTGCTGAGGAGGCTGCACAAAGAGCAATTCCTCTTTTTTATTAGTGATTTTTCAACTTTATTTTTTTTTCTTAATTAGTAGCTATTGGCCAAATTATCATTGTCATAGTTCTGCCTCTTCAACTACAAAATGATTGCACCGATGAAAACCAGTCGTGATTGTTACCTTCATCAATTTTCTCTAGGCAAGTTGGGAAAAGGAGCTATCTACATACCAAAGTTAGAATTTTTATAAAAAACTATGAATTTATTTGTTTCCTGGTGTAAGCAGATCGTAAGCTATAGCCAATGGTAAAATTGAGCAATGTTTCCTCTAACAGAACGCAGGGCTTATTAAAACACAAATATACAGGCCTGGCATGCCTGGGGTATTACAGTGAAAAGTGGTTTGAACTTGTAGAGCTCAACAGTTCCTTCGAGTTACACATGTGCTGAATGGAATAATTAGGTCAGTAATCAAGAGCTGAAACTCTGCTGATGGATAATAATCCACTTCCTGGTAAGGGTTGACCCCTGTGAAGAGGCAGCATGGGTTGCATTGATTAATAAGATGAGAGACCACAGCACGATAGGAACTTTCACTTATTAGTGTAAAACGATAGACTTACTGTAAATTACATGGACTATCATACAAGACAGCATGAATGAATTGATGCTTGCCATTTTGAGACCTCTTGATAGAAAACCCTCTGTAGCATGAACCAAAAGCTACCCTTTTTCCACTTATAACTATCTTTAATGGAAATCAAAACAGACCAGTATGGCAGAGAAGCAGCAATGGATATTCAAGAAATGATTGTCCATGGTACACATTAGTACCTAAGTTATTAGTCTACATAAATAATCTATGGCAAAGATCCACAGCGGTGACAGAAGACATAAGTAATGTGCTTGGTAAGCAATTGACCTCTAGAAGCAGATAAGAAAATCAATAAACTGTAGCCAGTGGTATTGTATACATGCTTGGTTTATGAAAAATGTATCCAGGGCCTCCTTTGAATAAGGCCTTCTCTTTGAGAAGCTCCAGGCTAGTTTCCCTTGTTCTCATAGGTGTGCAATGTATCTGTTACTGTATGTTGTAACTGCTAGCAAAACCTGCCAGGAAGTTTGGAACAGCCCTAAAGCTGTCAGCTCCCTTCCCTGAATGCTTTGTATCATTTAACCTTTTGTAGCTAGAACTGGGATGGCATCCCTGTGTAAATCATGTGCCAGAGAGGGCAAGATCACAATACCTTGATAGTTTGATCCAGAAAGAGTTCTTTGGTGTGAGATGTGGGGTAGGAACCTGATACTTGTAATGTTCTTTAGGATGTTTTTCCCCTTATTTCTTGACTGTAATCATAAAGGACATTTCAGAAGCAAGTAAAATATTAAATACTGATTATGGGGAAAAAAAAATTACACGCTACTCGACTTTGTAATGTTTTGTAATTGGGACAAGCCAATTCCAGGAAGGAAAATCCAATTATAAAAGCACAACAGCAATGAAAGCAAATAGGAATCAAAAGTGTCAGAGAAAATTTTGCAACAAAGCAAAATGTTTGTGTTCCTGATACAAATCTCCTGCTGACTTCAGAGAAAGAGGGTTAGGAGCAAGGTACAAAGTATGACAAAAGATGTCACTTAAATTGTCAAGGCAATTCTGATGAGCCTATCAACACTGCATGGATACCTCATCTCACATGTGATGCTAGGGCTATAAATGTGAGCTAATTTATTCATGGAGAATTAATCTGCTAGTGTCAAATGTTTATTGTGAGAGCTCATTTACTGATCTATGGCCTTAGAACAAAAACACAGAAATCTACTCAGTGAAAATATTTTAAACTCTTTTTGGCAGTAAATGTCTACATTTGTTTTATTTTTTTTTTAATTAAATTTGTCTAGTCATAAAGCAGATCATCAACAATTAGATGCTTAGTACATCAATCCATTATTCAAGTACAGATCAGCAGAACTAAGGCACAGGATTTACTACCCACTGAACTGCCCAGTTTCAGAAACTTACTGAAGTTGTCAAGTTAAAGAGGGGGATCTGCTGCTTAGACAAGTAGTGTCAGCCCAGGATAATTGTTGGTTCTTAAAAAGACGAAGTGAAAAAGGAGTAAATCTCAAAGCCTCAAGAAAATAACTGTTTGTCCTCTGTAAGGGTTCTTTCTATGGTCAGTCTCCTAGAAAAAACAGCAAGTGAAGTCTTACTAACTTCTGAGGTGTGAAGACAATGCTTACAACCTGAGCAGTGGAAGTGCACTTGCATTCAGGGGTTCACTTGCCATTGGTATCTGCAGCAAACTGTAAATGTCTTATATGTATTTATTCTTGTTACTTAATGCTTTTGCCTGCATGCATATAGAAAACAAACAAGAGTGGCACTTGAGTTTTTCAATGCTTTGTGACAATAGATATCTCTCCATTGTTTTAAGGTCAAGGGACTGCTATCTAAACACAATAGGGAATGTGTCCATACTCCTAATACCAATCTGATATGCTACATGCAAAGTACACAGCCTAAATACTGCTGGTCTTGTGAGGGTCCTTCTTAAGACTGTTTATAGGCAGATTGTCATATGTACCTCTGGAGGAAGTCCCACTAGTCACCAGCTACCATCTGTGCCAGTGGTTGCAAAAAGTATTCACTGGATTTAAAGGTTCTAGAGGGAGAAAAGTTAGCAATGCCTATGCATAGGTGATGGTCAGGCATAAGCTTGGTGCAGTTATATGAGAGCTAACTGGTATTCATGTGAATAAACAAAACAAACTGAGAGACAGGGTCTGTTGCTATGCATATATAGCATCTCCTTCAGTTTGTAGCTTAGGTAGGGTACTAAGCCTGGATTGCCTTTCAGAAATAGAAGAGACTATATAACTCAACTAGTAATTGCAAGAGAGAGGTAGTCCAGTATGTTAACTCTCAGCACCCTTTACAGAGTTCTTTCTACTTTGCAAGTAGCAAGAGATGCACAAAGCAGCCAGTATTTGCACAAGGTCACTGAGATCACTGCCAGAATAGAGAAATCAAAGCACTTCACTAGAGGTTATTTGCTCTTTTGAATAATGCTGAATTTGTGACTTCTCTCCAATTGGTATTTGTGACAGACTAAAGTGACAGGAATATGATTCTTAAGGATTCTTAAGTTAGATCAGGTGTGGAGAGAGATGGCTTTTAAAATACATGTTGAGGATAAAGATTAAACAAAGGAGGATTTTAGAGAGATGCTCGAAGGAGTAAATTGCTTTTGCACTTGTTCATCCCAAATTCATTTTTCTCCTGTATAAAACTCCTCTTGAAGTTGAGGTGCTGATTTTTCTGAGTGCTTTTATTGAAGCAGAAATAGCTCAGGCTAACTAAAAAGTTCCCTGACCTGAGGGATGTTTACATTCATTTAGTTTTTCTTCTGACAAACAGAGTTTATCACCTGGGTCTTTAGGACAGGTATGCTACTTAAAAATACAATGAAACAAGCCACCCAATGTCAGTTTGTAGGTGTCAGAGTTATAAGCAATAACTGTTTAATTTAAAATACATAAACAGGCAGAGAAGCAGCAGTAAGAACCCAAGACTGGCCAGTGGGTCTTGTGGTGTCCCTTGTCCCATGAATCCTAAATTGAATGCAAGACAGCATTTTAAAGGGTAAAGGGAAATGTTCTTCTGTATGCAGGAAGGAGCATGTTCTTCACATAGGTGAAAGCTCTAACCATAAGGTTGTACATAAAAAAAGATAACTACTCCTCCTCTACACTCTTCCTCTATTCTTCTCCACCATTCCATCTGAAGCAACAGCTCTAAGTGGAGTTTTTGTCAGTAATATTTGATTAATGCCTCATAAGTAAACAGTGTCTGCACCTACTCAAAGAGCTTTGCTGGGATCGGGCACTTCCTCCTAACAGGACAGGCAGGAAGCTGTTCCACTTTGGAAAACAGAAACAGACCTTGGTGTACAAAGGGAGGCTGCCCAGGCACTTGGCAGACTAAAATGAAAGAGCAAGATGTTAAAGTCATGTAGGTATCCTATAGCTGAGTCAAGGGGCCCAGGACTGGAATTCTAGATTTACATGCCTAAATTCTTTACAGCTTCAGTTTTAATCAGCTGAATCCTGAGTTTGCATTAAGCTTTCAACCCCTACAACAAACATGTCTGTACCACAACTTAACCCATGGTCTCTGTTAAAAATAAGATGTGAGGTTGATGAGAACCAGAGATCCAGATTACCGTGAAATTGTTACTCAGGCCATGTGTGAAAGGAAAAAAAATAGACATGAAAACTTGTGAGAGGGCCAACAGCAAAGTACTACAGAGATGAATACCCAGAAAACACTGACATGTAATGGTGCATAATCTTTATTTAATTTCTGGAGTGAAAACTAATTAATTCAGTTTTCCATTGCCTCATATATGGCTGAATCATTTGTTTACCACACTGGCCAAAGACCGTGAAAGCAGAAGACAATAAAACAAATCTTGCAAAGAGTTTGGTGAGAATATAAGGTAATCAGTACATTTTAACATGGATTTCATATTTCATCTAGTATTTTTGCAAGCATTTCTCTCAAAAAAATAGAGTATTAAAAATAGGAAATCTTATAACCTAGCAATTTATACTAAATCACAGAAATATAGCAAAGAACTGAGTGAGAATAACAGGACAGAAGATCATTTACTAGAAACTAAGGCAGACTTATGGGGATTAAGATTTAAGCAGTTTTCTATAGACAACCTTTGCACAGAGACAATGAAAGAAAGAATAATTTGTATTAAGAGGTAACTATTGGAAATAAAGATGTCCTATGAGGACAGACTGAGAGAGTTGGGGCTCTTCAGCCTGGAGAAGAGAAGGCTTTGAGAAGACCTGATAGTAGCCTTCCAGTATCTGAAGGGGGCCTACTGGAAGGCTGGGGATGGACTATTGACAAGGTCTTGCAACGACAGGACAAGGGGCAATGGGTTTTAAAGTTTAAACTGGCAAAGGGAAGATTTAGACTGGATGTTAGGAGGAAGTTCTTTGCAGTGAGGGTGGTGAGGCACTGGAACAGGTTGTCCAGGGAGGTTGTGGCTGCTCCCTCCCTGGAGGTGTTCAAAGCCAGGTTGGATGAGGCCTTGAGTGACCCGTACTAGTGGGAGTTGTCCCTGCCTATGGCAGGGAGTTGGAACTAGATGATCCTTGAGGTGCCTTCCAACCTTACCATTCTATGTATACCTGTACAATGTACTCATGAGAAAAATGACAGGCCTATGCGATAGACTTGCCAAGAATACTGCGTCAAACCTGTTAATGTCTGGTAAGAACCAAAATTTGAAGAGAAATAGCAAACAGGAGGGATGAAGCCAAGAGAGAAATACTTCTCTTGATATAGCCATACCCAAGAAAGGGAACCAGAGTGGTTGTTCTTTGCTGACCAAGCACACTGAGCAGTATAGCACTGAGGGCTCATGTCTTGTAGTAAGCAGGACCTTTCTTCAGTCAACCATGTAACTGCAGGCATCGGAGCCTTCTTATCAGTGAAGTGTTTGGGACATTTGATTCTATTCACATGGAAGAGAAGCTTTACTTGCAATGTCCTTAGAGCAGTGGTTGCAAATGGCAAAGGTAAGTGGTCTGACAGGGACAAGGTGAAAACAGAAACAGTCAGAATGAATACTGAAGACCAAGATAAAAAGAAAACAAGAAACAGAACAGATACTTAGGCATTCAGGTTTAGGATACCTGGAGGGAGTGGAGGGTGGAGAAGGCAAAAGAAAGACAGACATCTTTTAATTTTAAAACTCAGAAGCATTCAGGGAATAAAGAGGCAATATGTACAGTGATTGAAGATGTAGAGATTTCCAATTAAGCAGAGCTACGCCATGTGACTTCAGCAAATCCAAGGACTATCAATATGTACCCACTACAGGAAAAAACTGCCAACAGTTCAATCATCACACTGGCAGCTATGCTATTATGTCAATGACCAATTCTGTTCCAGCAGGATTGAGTAGCCAGCTGCAATGTTCCTACAACATTGACAAGGCAGTAATGGCAGACTGTAATACTTGTGAGCAAGAACTCGTGAGAAAGCCATGCTGAGGACAATGGGCAAATGCAGGATGTTGGTAAGAGATCCACAAAAACAAGAGCAAGTACTGCATAAAGCTCCCAGCAGCTAACATGCAGAAGAACCTGGGAAGCATAAGCTGTGGATTTAATGATAGTCCAGAATCAGGAAATCTTAATAATGTGACACAGGAGGGAGAACTATCACCACGGGCTTCATGCTGAATTGTATTACAATCAAAGAAGATATTTTGAGGTAAGGGACTAAAACATGACAAGTTAGAGGTGGAAACAACCACCCCATACGGTTCAGGAGGCTCCTGAAATACAGAATTCATCAGTCACTGAGAAAAAAAATCATAGAATTAAGAGAACTCTGCACACACTGAAATAATCGCAGATATGATCAACAGCAACACAAACTATTTGTGAACAGGACTGTTCACAAGCTACAGGTCATCCAAAGAGTTTGCTGTTGACAACCACATCTAGAAATGTACTGCAAACCATGCAGGATGCAAGAATTTCGTAGGACCTTGCATAGAACTTGCAGGGTGGTCCACAAGTAGCAGCAGGAAAGCTTCGGAAGTGCAACAGGAATTATCTTCTGTTTGTCTCTGGAGTGTGTAGCAGTCAAAACTGTCACATCAGGGTAAAAAAATTCCCTTAACCTAAGGCCGTTTAACTTTCAGGACTCCTGAGTCCTCCCAGGTTATTTCCCAGCATGTGAAAAGATTTCCAGTCATGCAAAATGAGGGTAAAGCACAACAATTCTGTGGTGGCAGAGGGTAAATGGCTGTTAATGACTGCCTCCAGCATTGGAGAGACAAGTTGGAAACGATAATGAGTTAAGTGATCAGCCAAACATATTAAAAACTATGATGACCAAACTGCAACGAATTAGCATATTATGGTAGATGTGTACATTAATAAATATTAAGTACTTAATATTTTAAATTTTATTAATTCAGTTTGCATACACTGATTTTCCAGAAATCTGAAAATCTCAACAGGGTTCAGTTGGTGAATTGTGTAATTGTACACTCAGTTCCTGGCCAAGAGCTGATATTCTCTGCAATATCCCAACAAAAAAAAAAAAAACCAACCCAAATGTATTTATTTTAAAATACAACTTCAGGTATGATATCACACCTGTGATGAGTTTTTCTTACCTAGAATAAAATTACATGCCCTCTCTTCATAGCAGTTGGAAACGAACTTTAAATACCTTTTGCTGTGCAGCACTTGTGCTCTGGAACCACTGCTCTCTCTCTGTGCTTCTGCACACTAATCAAACTCCCTCAAGGAACCATGACTGGACTTCTTCCATTGCTGTTACCAAATGACCATAACATCCACAAAGCTTTATTGTGCCTGCAGTTACTCTCCCCAAACCATAACTGGCCATATTTCTGTCGCTTTATCCTTTGCTCCATCCGTGTATTTCATTCACCTTTTGCCTCTTCTTGTCCATCGGGAATGTCCTGTCCAGTGTGTGTCTGCCATGCTGGACCCCTTCTTCTGCATGCAAAGCCCACAGCTGCTCCTGGAGTATAAACACATAAACCATCAGTTCTCAAATCTCACCAGGACACATTATTCTGCTCTTGTCTGCAGCTCTTAATTTGCTTCTGCCTCTGCCATTACTTATGATTAAAAGCCCTGACTCTGTTATTTAACTCCATGAAGCACGCAGCTTGTACGAGATGGTGTGCAATGCAAGCTGAAGCTTACAACTTGAAACACTTCATTATATTAAAAAGAGCCTTATGATTAATTTTGATTTCAAACCACCAAATGAAACGGTCTAAAGCCACCGTAAACTGTTTTCTCACAGTAGGAAACAGAATAAACCAACAAACCAAACTAAACATTATAATCAACCCAATTATTACTTTCTATTAGCCAAGTGTTTAAGGGTTGAAAAACGCCAGGATTTTAACCCGAGTGAAGCATGACTGAAGCATTATTCTGGGAAATGCTTCCCCTCTACTTTCAGCCTAATCCTCAAAACAGATTTGCCTTTCTCTTAAGGGCATTTGGGTGATCGATCTTAGAGATGTGCGGGTGATAAATCTTATCTTGGGACTCGCTTTTGGTTCAGTGGTCTTCACACCTCTCGCAGAAGTCCATCAACAAGAAATACGAGGGATGATGCCTAACAGTTCTTCTTTTAATAATAAAAAAAACATGCACATATACTAATTGAAACGCACTGAGCCAGAATCTGTCAACAGTGTGGGGTGGGTTTTGGAGGAGCGTGCTGGCCCGGATTTAAGCCTGTTCTGAGAGCCCTACAGGCTACTAGTCGGGAGAGCCGAGGGGCTCGTGTAGCCTGAGCCCCGCCATCAGTAGGGCCCGGGGCCTCGCCCTCCTCCTCGGGGCTTTCTCTTCCCTTTCCCGCGGTACGAAGGGGCAGCGGCGGGCTGGAGGCGCAGCTCACCCAGCCCGCCCCGCCGCTTTCCGCTGACTCCGCTTTCCCGCCCCGGGAGAAGTGGGAGGGATGGAGGGGAGAAGTACAATTTCCATAGTAATTTGCAGCTCGCTGAAACAGTGAAATTGCACCGCGGGGATTAATTTATCGTCCCCAGTTCGCGACGGGAGCTGTCCGCGGCTGTATTTAAACGCCACTCCAGTTGACGTAACTCAAGCTGTTCCCCAATGCTTTCTCCGCGGGATCTCGGATGCCCCGGAGCCGGACAGGACCTGGAGCTTCCCCGTAGGCAAAACGCTGTAGGTCTTTCTTTTGTGTGGTCAAACTAGATGATTTTCTGTCGAAAAATATCAGAAAAGAAACCTCTTTGAAGTTTTGAGTTGAAAAATCGGTGTCTATTAAACCATTTAAAATGCTGAAGTTGCTTAACAGAGCATTTTTCTCCTACATAAGTAGTAGTGAGAGAGTTAACCATGTTGGTTGAGAAGTCATCTGACTGTGAGGCATTTTCCCCTCAAGGGCCCAGTATGGTCAAGGAACTATAAATAACAGTTCAGAATTAAAACCTCATTATGCACCGATCCTACATTTTGCAGTTTTCCAAAAATGTTTGCAAAATAGTGGGTTTTATTCACCAAATGGTTCAGTTGGCCAGAGGTATCCAGAGCAACACGGACTATTTGGTAAGCCAGTTTTAATGGCTTGTTTTGAAGTAGTGCTTGCTGTCCACTGAAACCCTCTGTGTGTTGGCCTTGGTCCTTCTGTAGGTAAAAGCAAGTAGGGCTGGGAGCTACTGCTTGTGCTAAGCTAGGAGAGGGATTTGGTGCTGTGCCAGTGACGTGTGCTGAGTGTAGGTTGTCAGACTGAGAGTAGGTGCTTGAGTTTTACTGCTCCTTATGTGTTGATGAGAAGGGGAGGGAGCTCTAGCTTCTCCTTTCCCCCCTGGTATATGTGTAAAAAAAAAAAAAGGTGACTCTTCTTTCCTGACTGTTTTTTCTTGATGGATGCTTTGGCAAAAAAGACAGCACTGTGCAGTGCCTCACTCACATTTACCTTCCAAGTCTAATGTGCTGAGGTGAGTCAAAAGAGATTGTCCAAGATATTTGTCCATGGGAAGGGTCCTTACAGATGGACACTTAGAATAATCTAAGAATAAAACTGAGATGAAGATTAAAATGTAACATTAAGTTCATTGATAACAGGAATGGATCAGGGAAAGCTGGTGTCTTGCCAGCTGTGGTGTCTAGTGATTTATTTTCAAGGCAGACCTTCTATATCAGAGGAGGTTAGAGAAGATTGGCCCTGCCAGTACATCATAGAGGTTTTTTCCNGTGATTTATTTTCAAGGCAGACCTTCTAACTTCTTTGAAAAGTTATTGAAAAAAATCTGCTCTTATATCAGAGGAGGTTAGAGAAGATTGGCCCTGTCAGTACATCATAGAGGTTTTTTTCCTTGGATTTGATAAGGGCAGTAAGGTTTTTAAGTGCAACTGTTAGCTAATGGCAATTAGACCAAAGAAATCTACCAGGAATCCAGCTGTTTGACTAAGCAAATAGACTTGATACTTTCCTGGAGTTCTGCAAATACTGCAGTCTGTTACTGATGCAGTAGGTACACATCAGGACTCTTAGGAATTTATTTTAGTGTTCAGAGTATTGATTGAAAAGTAATCTGAGTTTTTCTAATGTTGACATCAGTTTACAAAATTATTTCTGATAATGTGCTAATTCAGACTGTGGAAAGAACTGTAGATTTTGTGGCCTAAAAGGGATCATTATGGTAACCTAATCAGAGCTTCTAAGCAACACAAGTCCACAGGGGACCCAGTAGAGCTTCTTTGCTAGTTTGTTTGGCAGGGTTTACTTGCAGAGGTGAATATCTCTTACCTTACTTAAGACTGGAATGTTTTCTGGCTGTTTTTCTGCTCTGTCCTTGCACTGGGCTCCAATATATGACATTATTCTTGTTCATTCCAGTGGCTCAGGGAATCTGGTGAGGAAAGAGAAATCTGGAAGGTTTTCTTCATTTTTGCTTGCCTGTTTGTTATATTGCAGAGTTATTTTGACCTTCTACAGGAACTCAAGTGGCTAACCCTAGAGAACACTTAAGACAGAGAAACAATCCAGATAAAGAACTGGAAATTTTATCAAAATGTGGATTGAATAAAATTCTAAGGAATGGCTTGGAGTCTGAACTGAAATTGCTCGTTTAGGAAACTTTAAATAATTAATTTGGAAATTATAGAAAGAACAGTCTTGATAGGGGAGAAGTAAAACAGGTGGAAAGCTTGGTTGTTGTAATTGGGGCACATTGGGTTCTTTTTAAAAGTGTATGTAATCCTTCTTGTGCCATAGCCCATAGCTTCCTTGGGTAAGTACTTTGATTCACAGAAGCTGCCTAGAATTACTGTGTCTTTCTTTGGATCTCAAAGATAGCTACTTGTCTAGGACTGAATGCAATAGGGTCTCCTTTGGAAGCATGGAAAGTTCATAGAATGGTTTGGGTTAACAGGCATCAAGTTTAAAAGCTGAATGTATTGTAACATTTCATCTTGAAACAGGAGCAAATTCCAGGTCTGCTGTTTGAAGAGTTTTGAGCACACCTTGATTCCACCATGCAAGACACAATTTTATTAGTGTTAATAAATGATGAACACCTACCTAGCCAAAGCATATGGTGATCTTAAGGAGACGTTCCCAAACATAGCCAATTTTATTTTGTCAGTTGATTTCTCCATGGCTTTGCTCTCCCAGTTTCAGTCCTGTGCAGTTTTCCCCAATTTTCTGTGGAATGGAAGAGTTATGAACTTCTGATCGATGCCACCAGACTTGGTTTTTACATTTCTTTTCTGAGCAGCTTCTTGCAGCTCTAATTTGGAAATAGTTTCCAAAACGTAGTTCTGCTGCACACACAGATCCACTTACACTGCTTAAGGCAGCATAGCGTTCATGCATTACCAAACAGATTTACTCAACAACCACTTGTCAACAGCACTTCTCTTGCTCCAGGCTGTTATGGGTAGGACATGTCACTCAAACCCAGGTCGTTCTAGCAGTGTAATTATGTGAATATCTTTAGTCAGGCGTGCAGGACGCCTCCCCATTAATTAGGTACTTGTTCCTCTAAGGTGATTAACAAAATAATTTATTCTGCTAATTGCCAGATTTGACCTGCGACCTGCAGAATTATCACAGATCTGAGACAGGACAATGACGGCGAAGTCTTCTGTGACTAGCTGTTGAGAGATCTTCTCAGCTGTTGACTATCTGCACAATCAGGGTAGCAGTACTCTGGAAACAACTTCCCATCAATAGTGCACTGTGTGAGGAACAGCAGGAGCTCTTTCATGGGGAAGAGAAGCAAATCGTTTCCTCTGGAGTGCTTATCTTGATTGATGATCCACAGAAGTGTTCATGGCTCCCCAGTTAACCTCAGCTCTGGAGCTGAGATTGGTTTCGAAATGCTAGGGTTTATGGGCTTGCATCCTTTTTAGGCACTTTCTTTCTGCTTCTCATTTAAGATTCCAGGATCTTCTGCTTGTATTTTGTGCAAAAATCAGAAAGTCTCTTTTATAAAGGCCACCATAAGGACTTTTCTTACGAGAAAGGCATTAGAGGTGTGGTTAGGCTGGCAGAATTCCTTTGATGTGAATCACAGAATCACAGAACTTCAGAGGTTGGAAGGGACTTCCGGAGATGGAGTCCAACTTCCCTGCCAAGGGAGGACCCCCTAAGGTAGTTCACACAGGAAGATATCCAGGTGGGTTTTGAAAACCTCCAGGCAAGGAGACTCCACAACTTCTCTGGGCAGCCTGCTTCAGGGCTCTGTCACCCTCACTGTAAAGAAGGTTCTCCTATTGAGGTGAAACCTTCTGTGTTCCAGTTTGCAGCCGTTGCTCCTTGTCTTATTGCTGGTGACCACCGAAAAGAGATTGGACCCAGCCACTTGACACCCACCCCTCAGATATTTGTACACATTGATCAGATCTCCTCTCAGTCTTCTCTTCTCCAGACTAAACAGCCCCAGGTTTCTCAGTCTCTCTTTGTAGGGGAGATGCTCAAACCCCCCAGTTACCTTCATGGCTCTCCCTTTAACTCTTTCCAGCAGGTCCCTGTCTCTCTTGAACTGGGGAGCCCAAAACTGGACACAGCATTGCAGGTGTGGTCTCAGCAGGGCAGAGTAGAGGGAAAGATCCTCCCTAGATCTGCTGGCCACCCTTTTCCTGATGCACCCCAGGATGCCATTGGCTCTCTTGGCCACAAGGGCACATTGTTGGCCCATGCAGAATTTGCTGTCCACCAGGACTCTAAGGTCTTTCTCCACAGAGCTGCTTTCCAGAAAGTAATGAAACTTTCCTACCTGAAAACACGTTTACCATATCTGTTTATATATGCAAGATAAGATAATTTTGGTGATTTTCAAGACTGGATTTCCTCTTGATACTCTCAGGAAAGCTCTTTGGCAGTTGGGTGGTTTGGGTATTGTACTGGTTTGAGGCTGATTGGAATATTTTAGTGAAAAAAATTAGATAATAGACTGTGAAAAGCAAATAATGGTGATGTCTACTTCACTCACAGGCTTGCTGAGATATATAAGAACAAGGACACAAACACAGATAAAAGAGAGCCCCTCTCTCTGTTGGAGTTGGTATGTTTTCTCCCTTTTGTAGCTGTGTAACCCAACTAATGATTCTGCTTCTAACCCCCCTTGCCGATCCTCCAAAGTCACCTTGCATGTAAGGCAGATTCTGGGATAAGGTAGAGGGGTGGAAAGAAGGTGGAAGGATGGTTGGGAGCCCCTCCTCAGGACTCTGATTTCTGGGAGGGGGATTGTTTTCTGTATTACCTTTGACTTGTGTATTTCTGTATATATATTGTAAATATCTGCTTGTGTATTCTGCTAAGCTGTAAATAGAGCTTCAGTCCTTAACTGCCAGCCAGCTGAGCCTAGTCTGGGTGAATTCATTGTGTGTGTGTGTAACTCCCATACCATCACAGGTATTGAGTAGCTATGCTCCTGTTTTGAGTATAGGCTTCATCAGAGAGTTCTCTGAGATATACAGAGGGAATGTTCAAATCTTATGAGTTCCAGTTTAACATTCAGAGGATGGAGAAGCTTTATGTCTGCAAAAATGAAATTTATGTGTAGCAGATGCCCACTTGAGCAATGATATGGAACTGCTGGGCATATCTAGGATTTTAATATTGAATGTGATTTTGGAATACATAGTAGAATGTAGTTTCAGAGTATTTTCAGTTCAGTTTAACTCGTAGGTTGTTACATTTTTTGTATGCTTCCGTAGGCATTTCTCCAGATCCAACTTGTATGTAAAATATTGAGTTACTAAGGCTTTTGTCTAGAGGTGAACAGAGGTCTGGAAAGAGCCTGAGATTCTCAATATTCCTTACTTTGTGCTGCTGCATTCATGAACTCAGAAATGCAACTTGCTGGCACACACAGTCACAGCAACCAAGTGGAAAACAGAGCTGTCGGAGGAAGCTTGTCTTACTCTATGAGCATTTTCTTACAACGAGATGAATATACTCAGTCACTTCTTCTATTGTTTTTTAAGCAGACTGCTGTATTCAGCAACTTGCCAAAGAGCTTTTCATGTTACCTGTATTTAAGAGCTGCTGGATTGAGTTACAGATCAATCAAGCCCCAGCTGCAGGGTTCTGCAGGGGTTCATCTGTCTTTCTGTGCTTATGGAAGGAAGTGGTGTCTTAAACAAATAGATTCATGCCACTGCCATCAGAGGGACAATTTATAGGCATAAATGAAGCCTGGAGGACAGTAGTAAATTGCAGAAAAGACCCAGAACATTAGGATGCTGTAATCCCACATCTATTTTACTACTTGAGGGCTGGATCTATTCTCGTTTAGTGTAGTGTTAAAACAGGAGGAATAATACTATTGAAATCAGCAGGAGTGATGCCTGGTAATGCAAGAATAGAATCTGAATATAATCAAGTGAGAGATATGTAGTATAATGAACATCATCTTAAAAATAGCTCCTCTGACACATAATGGTTTGAAGGCTCTGAAGGTTTTTTGCAGAATTGTGTCATTTCAAATGTGCCAAGTTTCCATAGAATCTAAAGATTTTCTTCCATACATTTAAGCCTTGAAATCTCCCATGAGAATTTGAAACCCATACTGTGGACATTCTATCTTGTTCATACACAGGAGAAGCAAAGCAGACAAGAAACAAAGCTCACCATGGGCAGTAACAACAAAAAAGAAACATAGGGCTAAAAAGGAATGTTAGATTTTTAGCTAGTTCATTGCCCAGCTCCAAGTAAATGTCAGTTCTGCTTTAGTCACTCTTGGAATGTGTCTGTTTAACTTTATGAAAATTATAATGGGATAAATTACACAGTCTTCCTGCAAGATACTTCACACTTGCCTATCCTTACAAAAGATTTCCTTTTCTTACTTTCCTAACTTGTATTATATCCTCAGACAGCATTTTTTGCCACTTCTTAACTGGTTGTTAAAAAACTGTTGGCCTTTTTTTTTTTCCCCTACTTTTTAGCTACTTTTCCTTCTGTGTAAGTATTTGTCCTTGTTTTTCTTCCATGCTTTCTTCAAACTGATCATTTTTTGGTTGTTGTTGTTTTGGTTTGTTTTGTTTCAAAATGAGCACAGACCCCCAAATGCTGAGTCAAGTAAAAATCTTAATGGACGTGTATTAAAAGCTTTTTTTCCCTTCATTGGTCCCAGCACAGTATTTGCATTACCCAAAAGCTTGATGTTACAGTCTCATACCAAGTTTAAGATTAATTTTAATACAAGATCCTTTCCTTCAGAACTTCTGTCTGTACTTTCCCTAACTCATGTTTGTGTACTTCATTATCATCACAGAAATCTAATTTCTTGTGCTTATTGCTTTTTGTTTATTTTTGCAGTTTTGAACTTGTCTGAATTCTGGCAACTCTGGTGTTGACCTACACAATAGTGTGTTGATCACCTTATTCCAAATTAAGACCTACCTGTACACTGGAGTGATCTGGGGAGGTATATGTATGGACAATGCACTCACGTCTGCTGACGCTGCGGTGGGTGGGAGTACAGTTGTACCCTTGTCATGACTAAGTAGATGCTGATTGCATAAGGGCTGTAGATCTGTCTGCTCTGTGATGTTAACATCATCTTTCCAAGCCAAACCTTAGTGCTCCATTAATGTAAAGTACAGAGTAAGACAAGCAATCTACTCAGCTCCTGATGTAAAGGTGTTCATCGCTTTGCAGAGTTATCCCCAGTTATAGTTTATAAATGATGAGATACTACAGCATTTCCCAAACATCTATTAATATCCAGGAGATGTGAGTGCTAGTGATAAAAATCACTGCAGCATTACCAGTTTCTTCACAGGGACAGTGTTGCTGTCATTCTCAGGCTGAAAGCAAAGCAGAAGAAATGTAGTTTTTCTGTAATGTTTTTACTCTCCAAAGAAATCAAGGTGAAATTAAACCCATCATATCTATGCTGAAAAATATAATTTACATGAGGATAATATGACTGCAGTTTGTGACCAGACTATTTTCTACCTCTAGGAAATACAAAGAAAATACTTACCAGCTGTCTGAACATTGATTTGTGAGTGGTTTTTTTAAGGCTGTAGGCAGACCTGACAAGCCTCACACAATGTAGATCATACATTTGGCTTCCACCTCACACTCCAAGTCACTCGGCATGTGCATCTCCCATTTGAAATATGCACGGTTTCTCCTCTGTGCTGTGACCCTGTAGGATGCAAGCTCTCCAACTGCAACCTGGCTTCACAGATCTTTTCTTTCATCAGACTGTGATGCATGGGGACATATCCACATCTGACAGAAGAGAGACTCCACATCTCAATATCTCTAGATTTAATCCTGGCTTCTCTGCACATTTGATTCTGAGTTGATTAGACACTGCCAAGTGTTTTTCAGCAGGCTACCAGTGGGAGTCTTAAGTATATAGATACTTGCCTGTGCTTGGAGCAGTTTGGGGATAGGTGTACAGAGACTGTTTCTTCATGGTTTTTTCTGTATTAACTTAATCCACTGCAAAAGGGGGTTAATCTGGGAAACTGCACATACTAACTCAGAAGTATTCTTTATATTCTCTAAACATCTTTGCAGTTTTCACCACTCTCAAGTCCACTGGCCAGTGCATCCCAGTTTAAAAAGAGAGTTAATTATGGAAAATCAAAGGCCTTTGTGCTCTCAAGTCAGAATCTGGACTGAGGCTAGGCATCCTAGGTAGCCTGGGGCTTTGCAGAAATTAAAAAAGAGTATTTGGTCGCATTCTTAGGTGTTTGTAGTGCCTTTATTTATGGAATTTACATGTATACTACAGAAGTATTTATACATGCAATTAAGAAACCTTACTCAGTTTATTCTGGTTTTGACATATATTAAAATCTTTTCATACATGTAGAAATGTTGCACAGAGTATTGGCTAAATTCAATTTGGGTTAGGGCCCAAGTGTAGCCCTTGTTTAACATCTGTGATGTCTCCTTTGCTGTGCCTTAAGATTGGAAAGCTCCTATTTTTTACCTAAATTCTCCCTAAGAAGTTGTCAGACTACGTGGTTATTGAGTGCCATTGAGTCTCAGCTCTGCCTTGCCCTTCTGTGGTCATGCCACCATGATAGCCACATATAACAGTCTTGAATACCTTTTTCTTCACTGCACCTTTATGAGATGGGAGCATCCTCTTAGGTCCACTTAGGAGACAGACAGACAGAGACCAGGATTAATTGATGATTGATTCAAGATTCTTGATTAAATGTGATATATTACATCCGAGCTGGTCATCCCAGTTCCCTACTGAAATTTGTGGCAATCTAGCGAGTGTGCTTACTAAACCTTGTGCAGGGCTCATTGCTGTATGAAGTATCACAGTATCACCAAGGTTGGAAGAGACCTCAAAGATCATCAAGTCCAACCCATTACCACAAGACCTCAAGACTAGACCATGGCACCAAGTGCCACATCCAAACCCTCCTTGAACACCTCCAGGAACAGTGACTCCACCACCTCCCTGGGCAGCCCATTCCAGTAGTGAAGTAGATGCTGAAATAAAAGGTTCCTAACCTAAAGTAATTACTACTTACAAAGGGAGCTTATTTAACTAGAATTTAGATATAAATATTTAAATTGAAGCTGCTTAAATGTGTGAAAGGAAGCTCAGGTTACACAGTGAGGGTGCAGAAAGGCCAACAGCTCAGGTGATAAGAAAAGAGTGGATACCTCCCTTGGGTTCCAGGGAAGGTATGACACTGTTGGCCTGAAAACCTTCCCTCTTCTTGTGTCATTGCAGATGTACCTGAAGAAGGAGGCTGAAAATGGTGCATTGGAACTGTATAACTGTGTGACCCTTTAAATATCAGAAATGAGAATTTTTACCATCCAGGAGGAAATCCACAGAAGAGTGCATGCCTGGGTAGCATGATTTACACTGCTCTGTCTATCCTGTTTCTACAACAGAGGACAACCTAGAAGGGGGAAATTTGTGCTGCTGTATTGCAATGTAGGAATTCTGTGCTTGCCAACTAGTTTATTGCATTCCCTTAGTGGAGTTATATGAAGAAGGAAGACTTACTGTGTTGCTATCTGGAAACTCTGGGGCTGGTACTCAGTATTGATTTAGTCATTGTCCACAAGAACACGAAGAGTTATGCCTGCTGTGATTGTTATGCTTTCATCGTAAAGCCTTTATTGAGCAGCCTTGGCCAGCAATGCTAATGATGGAGCACTGCTAAGCTCCCTGCTCTTGTAGGTCAAATGAAGTCTCAAAATGTAGTAGATCTTCAGTGTGTCCTTCCTCTGTCAGTGATCCTGCTCACAGTTTTTTTCTGTATGGGGCATGTTGCAGCAAGTGAATTTTGTGGGAAATCTGGTTCTTCAAATAGTGTGGCTTCAGAGACATGAGGAACCTCTGCTGCCAGTTGCTGGTGTCATTAGGAGCTCTCAGGTACACCGAGTGAGGATATTAACCTCTTCCCCTAACTCTGAGATGAGATCTGTGTTCCAGTCCTGGATATAATTGAAGTAGGCACTTGAGTAGAGTTTCTGCTGTCAGCACTGTATTGGCAGCTACTCTATTGTAAATACTGTTTTTCATCAAAGTTTTCAGAGTGTGGGAAAACCGTTTGCCAGCTGTTGTAAATTGCAAAATTAATGGGTCAGATAATTGCATAACTGTGTCATTTGGCATTATTAACAAGTGTTTTTAAGAGCTTAAAATTTCCTATGGATCTAAGGAAAACTCCAGGTCAGCAAACCCTGCACAAATATAGTTGAGTTGCCTTTGATTTAAGGAAGTACTGATAAAGAATGCTCAAGAAGCAAGGCTGCTTTTAGTTGAAAAATGTACCCACTTGTGGGAGTGGGTGGGTGCAGTGGAATGAGGAGGATATTTCCAGTGATGGTGGAGTCCATGAACTTGAAGTTAATTCCTAAGAAAGGTATTGAATGCTGAAAACTGGTGATACTTAGGGTAGTTAGTGGACTTTTCAGGGAAGTTAGTGGACTTTTCAGGGAAGTTAGTGGACTTTTCAGGGAAGTTAGTGGACCTTTAATTGAACATTTCTGTTCTTTTATGATTTAGCATCCTATGGCAATCTTTCTGTTCTACATAATTCTGTTTCTTACATAGCAAAAAGAGTGCTTTTTTTTTTTTATTTTTAGCAGAGAGGTTTGGAGTATGGACTTTTGGAATTTTAGAATTTATTTCTGAAGGATATGCGTTGCTAGTCTATTGTCAGAAGAATTTTCCTTAAGGTTGAAATGTCAGCATTAGAGTATATTTATTTAAATGGCCGCTTGTGAATCAAGGTCCTTCCTGACTCTGTGAAATGCTCTGTGTTTATCTGCATATGTGAGCATGTCTTTTCTGTCTAGTATGCTTATAAATAATCCTGGAATTACAGCATGAGCACCTGCCTCTTGGTGCTATGGCCACAAGCTCTTATTTCACTACAGGCAGCTGGAATTCAGGCAGAGCTGCTCTGCGGGTTTCATTAATTTTGAGTTGTCTTACATGAAGAAATTTCCTGAGAGCAAGCATCTATTGTGGATAACTTCTTTTGTGATGGTGTGAACTGAGACCTCTGGAATTATTACAAACAGAAATCAGTTAAAAAGATACAAAATAAGAATACTGATGAGGGAAAAGTGCTTGATTTTGTTATATGCACACCCCTTCTATTGTAAGTGTGTGCAGGGTTTAAATATCTGTCAGATTCAGTAGTTGCGGCTTTTATGTTTTCAAGAGCAACTTAATAAAATGTAATCAAACATCATATGTGAAGAATTGTTGTGACTGAGAACCCTTTAAGAGGTTAGCAAAGGCCAGACTGCCACAGTGCTTGTAAATCATAAATCTGATATAAACGTGTATCTAAAAGCAGAGCAAGGTCTGCGACAGGTAGAAAAGCACATTAGTGGCCTTATCTTAAGTCTAGTGTATTAAAATTCTTAAATGAAATTAGTCTCTGACCTTTTACCACCCTTGAACTATGCTCAGATGTTTTAGTGGACATCTTAGTGGCAAGAGTTCTTCTGTCTTCGCTGTAGATTTCAGCCTGCTTGCATTTGAGGTATGCCACAGAAGCCTAACAAAGGCATTTGTCTATTCTTAGAAGTCAGTGATGAACCTTGTAGTCATCCTCATACTTCTTTCAGTGGAGAAGATCATGCACACAGAAGAATAAATCTCCTTTATGCTTTCATAGTGTTATGGATTCATTCTTCAGGAGATGAGGTGACCTACTTGGGAAAAAGAAAAAAAAAAGGTGGTAAATGAGAAGTAAAGGACAAAGGAGCAATAACCTAGTGTGGATTTGTGAAGAATTATAGCAGAATAAACTGATCATCTTGGCTTCTGGAGGTGTGATTCAGCTTGCTTTCTGCTTAGGGCTCCTCATAGCTTAGCATGCAGGGATCCTATGGAAAGTGAATGCATTCAAGATGTCAAACTGGTTTGATTAGAAGGCAGTATGACAGACTGGAGAGGGGAGAGGCTTCATCTGTTAGAAAGAGACAGTTTTACCCTTAGCTTTGTGACTGATTTTGCTCTGTGTTCTGTTTCTTTTCTCACCTTCTGCCTGTCTTGCCTCTGAAGTCTGTAAGCTCTTCAGCACCAAAATTGGCTTCCACTCTATGTTTATATGTTGTCTGGCACACTGTGACTCAGGTCACAGTTGGGGTTTCTACATGGTACGGTAGCATAAATAATAAACCTCCTCTTCCTTTCACTAATTCTATTTCTGCATCTCTTGATATTTCCCTAGTTGTTCTCAGTTATTTGACAAGATTGCCGAGACATTTCAGGGCATGCAGACAGCCCTTGCTTAACAGTTATCCTGCTGGTGTCAGAACTGAGCTCCAGTGATTGCAGCTGAGCTTGGAAAGGAGCATTACCAGAAATACAGTACAAGGTATGGTCCCAAATGGCCTTCCAGTAGTGACATGAGCAGGAATGGTGATGACTTTTCTGTACATGTAATGCAGTTTTGTGTTCATAGAACTGATGTAGAGGAAAATTGTTCTGGCCAAGTGCAGCTTCCTTCTCTTGCCGAGACAGTACTTGCACTACACCACATCTTAATAGGCTTTCATACCTATGCCAGAACAGTCTCACAAAGCTCCATACCTTTGAAATCTTGCCTCTCCTTTAATGCCAGCTGTGCTTCAACATGAACAGCCCAGTTTCTCCTTTCTCTATAGGTCCTTCAGAATGAGCTTCGCCACATAGTGCTTGTGGGGCTGCTTGCAGACTGCTTGATATTTGAAGGCTGTTGGAACTTCACAATCACCCTTCAAAGGAAGCTCAACTGATTCATGAAGGGGAATGTTTTGGGGGATTCACCAGATCCACAGAGCTTTTTCTCTCAAACTTACCAATTTAAGGCATAGTTGTTCTGTTCAAGTGCCTTAAGGAGAAACCTAGGCTCTCTATAGTCAGTGGAGAGAAGAATGTCTTCTCAGAGTGTAAATTCAGTACTTGGAAGTTTTAAGCATACTTCATTACAGGAGACTAAAGGCCCCTACTGTAGGTAGTAAGTATTTTTTTCCCTAAGGCACTGTCTTGGTTTTGGTTTGTTTATTTTCCCAAGGCTAGGCATTCGCAGTCATGCTTGTGTGTTTCTGTCTTATTTTCTTTTTTTTTTTTTTCAGTAATTTTGTAACCAACTGTGGCAAAGCTGTGTGACAGTAGGAGTCTGTATTGCCACAATTTTCTTCAAAAATAGATAGTCTGGTAAGAAAAGAGACAATTCACAGACCCTTGAAGGGAGGGGAGAGCGCAGTGTAATTTTCAGTCTTACCAAGCACCAGAGGCTTTTTAAAAGAAGAACTGTTTTGTAATGCCCCACCTGCAGGACAAATTTCAGCTGGAGCTGATACTTCATTAGACACTGAGAATCTAACCATTAGCTATACCTCAACAGAAGAGTTGACTTTGCTAGTTCTGATGCTCCAGAAAAATACATGTTGGATTTTTATCTCCTGCTTTTATTGCTACTTTTAGGCCAGTTGTTTGTTACGTGACTGACGAATCCACAGCACTGCAAAATACCATCTGCTGTGAATGGCTCATATTGCTATGTACCCATTAGAACATCACAAAAGACATATGTTAAGATGCAAGGGAAGGCTTCAGGAGACAGAAGTGCAACTGAAGCAACATTTTGCTCCATACATGATCCCACTGACGCCAGTAGGATTGTCTGAAGTGTAAAATACCATATAACCTGACCTCAAGTCCTTAACATTAAGCAGTAGGGACAAATCTATTTCCATTAATCATGGTGATGGTGAATGTAAAATGTCTGCATTAAGTCATTGAGCTAATCTAAGAAAGCAGGGGTTGCTGTTCTGATTTGAAGCAGTTAGAAATAGGAAGGAAATCTGCAGTAAGGAAATGGGCAGAGTAAGTGGTATCACAAATTGCTTTCATACAACTCGTTTTGTGCTGCATTAGTTTTTTGTATTGCTTTGCTAAAAGGAAACCAGCGTAATTCCAACTGGAAAAAAACCAATGCCCACTTAATACAACTTTCTGCCATTTCTATTATGTGAATAAGCCACTGAATTTAGGAATCCTTCTACCCTTTTGGCATGTATAGAAGGTTATTGCTTTTCCTGTGCACATTTGCTTTTCCAATAGTAGGGAGAATTTTGGTCGTTGCAGATGGTCAGTTCATTTAGACTCATAGCATTTTTCAGCTTGTAACATAGGAGCTTGAGCAGAGAAGTTAAGCAGTGAGATAGTATTCTGAACTTCTCTCCCCTTTATGGGTCATCAATGGGAAGCAGTTTTTTGAAAGATTAAAATGTATTTTTCAGTTGCAATATTCCTTATATTTTACTGCATTGTAATACACTAGTGAAACGACTCGTGCTGCTTTGAAATGTCTGTGGCACTCATTTGTGCTAGAGTCATGAAAAAATGTGTACAGACGAGGGCATCACAGGTAAAATTCAGAGTGTGGGAGGAGAATGAAATATTGCTTCATTGTATAAATAGAAAAGCTTACTGAAATATCAAGACTGCTCATTTAAACAACACGCTGTGCCTGTGCTTTCTGCATAAACAAACAAGAAACTTTGTTCCTCACACATAAATAATCTCAAAGATGAACATAGTACCTCATGAACGTTCTACTTCCCCAAGCAGTACTTGTCTGGACTTAATTTCCTAGAATTCAAGAATTCAATTCTTCTTCACAAAACAAAAGACCTAATGTCTGAATACTGTGAAAGGACTGCCATTGTCTTCAGTAGGCTTTGTGTCAAGCCTAGGTGCCAACTCCATACTGTCAAGAGTTTGGAAGCCCTGCATGTCCCCTGTCTGAGTTGAGATTTCAATCTTTGCCATGCCAGTGCTTTGTGTATGTATATGTGGGCATGTCCTCACATATGCATATATCAGCACTGACATATTTGCTAGCATTTTCAAAGGGAATCTGTAGTGCTGGAAGTCAGCATCTCTCTCCAGCCATGTCTGGGTATGGGTGAAGGTGAGTCACATGAACTTCATCTATAGCAATAATGAAGGTCTAGAAGGTAGGATGAGACACCAGGTATTACCTGTGCTCTGGAAAGAAATTTCATCTAATCCCCTTCAGACAATGCCTGCTGACCTTCATTTTCAGCTGCCTGGTCTGTGCTTGGTTATCTAGAGCCAGGCTATTGTTGCACTCTCACAGGCCAGTTATGGAGATCTTCCTTCAGAGGGAAACATTTTTCTTGCTCTGGCCAGCCCAAAATCTCTGATGACCATTTTAAGGCCATGGGTGGTGCAAAAGATGCTAGCGATGATCTACTGTGCTTGGACCTGGTCTAGTACAAGGATCACACTTGCATCATCGAGCTGAGATCAGAAGGGAGTCTGACCCATATTATTTTTTAAAGGTAATTAGCAGAATGTTCTCCAGGACACTGGAATGTGTTTCTGATCACAAATCTGAAATAAAGACCTGTATTTAAAGAATTGGACTGTGTTGCAAAAGACAGGGAGGACTTCGTGTTTCTTACTTCTTCACTGAAGCCAGTGGTAGCTGTCAAAAAGGCTGGCTACCGGGTCTCTGTAAAACTAATTTCTTTAAAGATGTTGAAGTTTTATTGAGTGGTTAATGATGTTAGGGCACTGAGACTCACAGAGAGGTGAATTTGTTTATAATTTAAAATCTAAATAAACAAAGAAGTTGACACAGCACAGGTCGTATTTCCATTCTGTTCTTTATAAATTAGCTTTTCCTACAGAGCTACCCTTTGCTCAGCGCTGCAGACAGAAAACATCGCATGGATTCGATTATTTTAAAAACTGGATGTGAATCATTCCACCCTTCCTCAGCTCACCAGTAGTCCCAGAAACATGAAAGTAACTGGGCATAGAAACACTGCCTTCCTGTGCTGCATTGCCTGTATGCAGATACAGCCTGGGAGCAAGAGTATGCCATGCTTCTTGTAGGAGGGAAATGAGAGGTGCGTCACATGCTATTAGCTACAGAACCTGCTCATCTGCTGCCTAAAGACCCAGAGAAGGGAAAACCTTCCTCCCCTCTGTCCTTGTGCTGATTGATACATGATAAATCAGAATCACTCAGTGTAAAGGTGAAGTACAGGCATCTTCTGCTGTGCCCTGAAGCTTGGCACAGTTCTGGAAGAGGTATGTAAATGGCAGGCAATGATGAGCAGTACTTTTTTCACACAGCATTATCAGTGTGTAGCTTCTTGCCTAGCAAGCAGCACTCTCTGATACAGCAAACAACAGTCTTAGAAACAAACTATCTCCAAGCATAAATTAGCCCTTGTGTCTAAACAGGGGAGCATAGGGAAAACCCCTCCAGAGTATGGCAAGATGCTGAATGAACTGGGAAGAGAGATGATGTAGGGCAATACCTGGGGCAGCAAGACAGGAAGGATGGATTAGTTTCAGCCATCTTTTTTTCTAGAGGTCCTGAATCGAAACACAGGGTTGTTGCTAAGTCTTAATTCTATTCTGCATGCTTTTCACTCCCACTGAGGAGCAACAGAAGTTACTAAATAATGTGAAGCAGTCAAGATTTATTCTTAACAGGAAAGTGAATGATAGAGTTGGAGAGAGCAGGGAGTGAAAGAAGTATTGTTGTTTTTCACAGAGTAAAGGTGAGGGTTCCAGTTCAGGAGGTGATTGCCCAGAGTGTTGCCACCGTGATATAAAGTTGTAACCCTGATCTTGCAAAGATTTCTATGCAGACTGAACACCATGTCTCATGGGACTCGATTATCTGATCACATTATTAGGATCAGTCATTTCTAAGAATGAGCATTTCAGATTTTGTGTGCAGTCCTTATGTCTTTCCTCATGTAAGGTTGATGCTTGAGCGAAGGGTATAATGCATGAACATGTCTTACCGCAAAAATTGGAAAGGAGATTGCAGTTCTGGAGTGTGTTCTAGCTTCTTGCTTTCCCTCCCCTCCAGCTGTTAATTATTCTTCTGGTTTAGATCTTAAGGGAGGAATTATTTATCTTTTGTTATTTGTGTTTCAGAGGAACATTAACAATCTCTAACTAATTGCCTGTGCTAATTATCTCAACAGCAGCAGTATTCCTGCTCATCTAGTGAAACCATGAAAGGAAAATGCAAAGCAAGAATAATGAAATCACTTTGTTGTCCCTTTTGTGTGCATGCTGCACAGGAGTAAAACCATGGGTAGATCCTGACCCTGCTATGTACCAAACGCAGAGCTGGAGACCTGCCTGTAGGAGGGCAGATGTTTTGAAATGCTTCTGTGGAGAAGTTGGGGGTGGTTTGCAGTATGCCATAATCCAGTGTTTACACAGCTGGCACTCTCTCCTGTGTACATTGACACAAAGCAACCACATGCTCCTTTGAATGAAATACTTCAGCCCGAAGACTTGAATGTTTTAAAAACATTTGTGCAGAGCATACCACAGTGGTGTGATGAGTGACAAGCATTTCTCATTTGTAATGTGTGCTTACAGGCATTTGCTATGATACCAGTTATTTACGGGAGGAAAATTAGTAATGTTACTCAGAGTGTTGCTGGTGTAATTAAATAGAATGAAATATAAGGTAGGAGGGTGCAGTAAATAATATTAATTATTTATTGAAAACACTTAAGTGCATCTAGCACTTATGTAATACAAAAGATTTTGCAATGGCAGACTTAATAAATATGCCTTTTCCATAGTGCTGTTTTCCACAGAACATAAATCCTTTTTGTTAAATGAGATGACAGAAAGAAAGCACAGAGCTATGGAAGTACATGACTGATGAAGAGAAGGCGATGTGAGTTATTCTAATGTAAAAGGCTGTCTCACATCTCTAATGCTGACCTTTTCCTAGTGAAATACATTCCTAGTGTTACATGCTACTTGTTAATAATTCCAACTATTCTGTTTGAGTTCACAACTCTTAGGTCAAATATGTATTTTAAAGTAACTGTAACCATTTTCTGAAAGATGAAAGAGTTTGATCATTTTTCATGTGGAGACATAACTAGGACAAATGTCTGTCCTTGGCATCCAGGTAGTTTCCTACCATTAATCTTCACAGCCTCCTCTGGGGTAGATGGGTAGATGTCATGCACACCTTTTATTCCTGGGGTAACTTAAACAGAATCAGAGAACCTTGCTCAGAATTTATTCCTAGTCTGACTAGAGTTAGCGGGAGGCAAATGCATCACTTTGCTGGAGGCATAATCTCCCATATAGTAAATATCCAAGTCAGTAATCAGGAGGCATAATCTCCCATATAGTAAATATCCAAGTCTGTAATCAGGAGCTCCTGTCTGTGCATCCAACATCCAAATCACTTGGCTGTGGCCTGTTTGATCCTTCCCATATGTGCAGGCCTATCTGGAGCTCTGCATAAACCTGTGTGAGATGGACTTATGTTTTAAATGAGGCCAGGATGGTGTTCTACCTTCTTCTGTTATTTTTGCCTTTAAAAAAATGCCCTCACAGCAGTTCTCTAACTTGTAAAAATTATACCTATCTTTTCTTTTGTTCACTGAAACTGCTCATCTGGTATTTGTGACCTTGGTAGAGGGAAGTTTGTAGGTCTTGTGCTAATGTTAATCACGTGTAAAGACATTTATAAAGGTGTTTAAAAGGTTACCATTCTCAGAGGAATAATCAGGGCACTGTCTGCAAAATAATGAAAATTTTAAAATAACTACTTGAACAATGTGATGCAGGAATGAACAGGCTGTAGAAAACTCCACAGAATGTCAAGATTGTCTGCCTATTTCTAACACACTTTTTTTGTAAAGAAAGGGAATATTGACATGCAGACTTGAATTTCAGATGCCCTAATACAATAAAGTTTTACTACATAGACTCAGGGATTGCCTCTGCCTCTGTAAAGCATCTACAGGAGCTTTTACTCTCTTTCTTTTTTTTTTTTTTTTTCCCCAGAGTATTGTAATACAGGAGTCAGATGAGATGAGTCCTGTCTTTTAGAAGGCTAAAGCCAAAGAAGTGTGTAACTGATCAAATAATTCCCAAAATTAATGTCTGGCTTGTGCATGCATCTTCTGCTGCTTTCACCCTCATCTCGTTGCTTTTCCTTTGTCATCTTTTGCTGGAAAAGTGAGTTCAAGCATCTGCTGAGCTGTGCATATATATTGCAGGAAAGTTGTTTATTTAGGTTGGATCAATCCTGTCCTAAATCCATGTCACTTCCTTGTGGATCATGGATTGTATCCACTTGAGCATATTGTTGAACGCTCATCTAAGGGAGAAGACATGGGAAGAGGGTAAGACTCTACCTCTCACTGCAAAGGACTGTTCCTAGTACTTGTTCATTGATTGTATTTAACCTTAAAGCAGAGCAGTCTTACTCTTCTAGATGATTGCAGTACTTTGACTTCAAGACCAAGGTCCAGGTAATCATCATCTTTTTTTTTTCAGTAGTGGTAGAAAACCTTTCAACCTTCCACATTTTAGTGGATACCCAGCAAAGAGATTAGAGCTGAGAAAGACTCGAGCTTCAAAGATTCAAAACCTTGCTGCTCTGAATTGAGATGGCTAATCAGTCTTGGTAATGTTTGCTCTATGGCAAGGCAAAGATACAAAATTAGTTTGGATCACCTGAAATTATTTATTTTCCATTTCAGACCTTTTATTATTGTTATTATTCTTTAAAATCCCTTCACTTTTGGAAATAAGTTTCTATTATTTTCAGTCTGAAAGGTGTCAATTTGTATCTTCTAAGCTTAAGCAATAAATCCCCCTCCACAAATGTCTTTGAGCTGAAAGGTATTTTTTTTTTTTTAAACAAGTCCTTATTCCAGTAACAGTTTTAACTTTGATGGGTCAGCATTTTTCAGGAGTATCATCAAATAGTTCCTGACTATTAGCTCTCTTGGGTGTCTGATAAGAGTCAGGTAAAGAACTGGAGCTGGACATACTTTCCAAATGAGAACTCATCTTAAGTGCTGTCATTGTGCTTTCCCGTATCTAGTTGTTGTACAAGTTTCTTTTGACTTTTTTTTTTTTGGTCATGATTCTGTGATGTTTTTATGATAAAAGGGAGGTTCTACAAAAATAGACAAATCCTAGATGATGTTTGATACAGGCTCTCCTGGAGCGCAGGGAGGGGGTGTGCAGAAAACTGTTTGGTGAAGCACAGCTGAAGGTGCTTCACCTCTTGGGCCAAGTCGGGACCAGTGTCTACAGGACCTTAAAGATCATCCAGTGCCAACCTCCTGACACAGACAGGGACAGCTCCCATTAGCCCAGGCTGCTCAAGGCTTCATCCAACCTGGCCTTGAACACCTCCAGGGAGGTTGTGGAGCACAGAATAGGATCTTTGATTTTTGATCACATTCTGTGATTCTGTGCTCCACAACCTCCCTGGGCAACCTGTGCCAGTGTCTCACCATCCTCACTGTAAATAACTTGAACACCTCCAGGGAGGGGGCATAAACAGCATCCCTGGGCAACCTTTAATGCTGAAGAGAGTAATGCAATCAAAGCCCATGATGGCTGCTCTGCTCTTAAACCTTGGGCATCTTAAGGCTGAAGGCTTTATCTTTCCCCCAGGAGCTGAAGAGCTATTTTACCAAATTAGCTGCAGCAACCTTGTCTCTGTGAGCTGGAGGTACACCTTCAAACCAGCCATGTAGTGCAGTTTCTTGTTGACTTGGGGATCTGGGGACTCTACGCACCAGTCATTCAGACTGCATGCATCTCAGATTTAGCGTTAGAAGAAAAGATGGAAATCTGGGAATGGTTGCTGTGTCTTTGGAAACATTTTTTAATTGTATCTTGCCATTGCTTTGTGTTTTAATGACTACTCAGTATATATTTCCTGCAGAGACTAGTTCTGTGTGTTTCCTGTAGTGAGGACTATTCAAATGGACTATAATCCTGTAAGAGTTTATAGTGAAATCAATTTGATATGCCTTGGAAAACATTTGCTCGTACTACAGTCAAAGCAAATCTGTGTGCAGAGCCAAGAATTTATACTTGTAATGAAGTTTTTGAAGTGGGAAATGCATGTGCTTGCATAATTGAGAGTCCTCTTTTGTTCTACTCCTTTTCTTTTTTTGTCTCTTTTTAAGGAGAATCCTATTGTATCACCTCAGTTATCTAGGCAAGTTTTAGGATTTAAACAGATGATCTCCTGTTCAGCTGTACTTTTGTGGATTTAGCTCTGAGTGTTCTGAGTGCCTCCATGGAAGTAATTAGGTGAATCATTGCTGTGTAGCTCTGTGTACAATACCTGCCTGGTAGCACATCTTTGAGTTAATATTTAAGAACTTGCAGCACCCTCAAGTGGTGATGTTGATCTGTATTTACAATGTTTTTTAAAATTTATTTTTTTCCCCCCTAAGGTTATGAATAATTTTAATGGTTTGGGTTAACCTGCTCAGATATAGTCAGACGTTGCAGTCCTTACTCAAGTAAAGCTTTCACTGAGTACAGTTAATCACATTGGAATCTGAACAACAGACTCAGGAAAGTTTTCCTTGGATTGTCAAATGATTTTATAGAGGACATAAAGCATTCTCTCTACCTGCAGTAACTCTGCCTTTTCTATCAGCTGGGCTGGAATAAATAACCTGAGAACCCTACAAAAAGCAAACCCAGCACTTTAGGGTCAGGACTGAAGCCACAAATGTGGAACAACAGTGGCATAAGAAACACAGCTGCTTGAGTGAACACACACCCTGTGACATCTTCAGTAACGACTTAGGAAGAGTGTTGTTTTACTACCTTTGTGGTGTAGTTCTCTGACTTCAGTTTTGTTGTTGTTGTTGTTTTGGTTTTTTTATCCTGTTAGCTGAGGGGAAAAAATGCAAGAGTGACCGTATTTTGGGGCTCGTTGCTTCCAAAATTGGTAAGCGATATTTGTCCTGATGCTTCTCTTCCTTCTAATTGTGCTGAGCTGTCCTAGTACTTGATGTAAAGAGAATTGTTACTTGGAGAATAAATGGCCATAGGATGAAATCTGTGCACTCTCCTACCCCCAGTACAGACCTGCATGAACAAATCACTTAGCTCCACTACTCTCATCTCTAAAACACCAACAATGAGTTTGATTTCAGAACTTTACTGTAAGTCTTAATGGTTGTTGTCTCCACTTTAAGGGCCTTAAGTGAAAACAAGTATAAAAATAGTTAGTCTCGTGTCATGTCTAACAGCATGTGCTGGGCAGAGGGCACAGGCTGGTGGGAGTGGAAGTGCTTCCTTCGCACCAACACTGCTTTGTGCTGTGTGTGCTAATGCTGTAGGTTAGCAGAGTGGCACAGCTGCTTGTTTACCACTGCAACTTCTACCAGGGCCAGCATCTTTTCTGTACCAAACATAAAGAATAGGCTTGACAGACACAATAAACAAAACTACTTTATTTCTGAAGGACAGAAGCTGCTCCAGGCTCTTATTTATAAAATTATATTGATTACAATCAATTATCTTCAGACTGTTATTAAAAATTAATTGTTAAGAAAACCTGTTTTTTTAAAGGTTTTCTTTCTGTCCTCTCTCCCAGTTGTTTGACATAGGAAATAGAAGTCACGAGCATTTTAGGCTTTGTCCTCACATCATTCTTCTTTCTGCCTCTCTTCCCATAAAAGACTCCTCTCATTTGAAGCGTGCCGTTTAGGTTGTCATATATCTAACAGACTGCATTGTGTTCACAAGAGAAGCATGTCAGTAGAGGGCAGGGTCCAACAGTAGTCAGCTTCCAAAGGGATCTGATAAAGAAATGACAACTATTTTCTAATATGAACTAGATAATAGACAAAAATCACGTGTGATGGAGCATATTAAATATAATGTCTGTGCTCTCATCTTAAAGGCCTCCTGACAGCTTAGAAACCACACTGTGAACATAGCAGTATCTTTTTTATTTTTTTCCTGGGCAAAAGCACTATCAGTAACACAAAAGAGAGAGATTACTTTGTAAACTTGCCTTAGGCTGCTCCTAAAATAAGCAGAAAGGTGCAATCAGAGCTCTCCCACCATGGCTGCAGTACTAAGCTGGGATACACTGGCAGCCCTCACTGCAGCTGACCCACAAACCTACTTCAAAATATTTTGGGGCCCATGTGGGGCTTGTGAGGTGGCAGGACTTGCGGCTTCTGTTCTCTCTAAAACTAGGTGGCCTGGTTAGAGAGCCACCTGTGATGGAGACGGGCACGAAAAGTGGTGAGGCTTAGCATGAGAATCCCAATCAAGAGTCAGCCAGGAGAACAGGGAGCCCCTCAGCCCTGGATCATAAACTCCAGATGCAGGTACATCACTGATACAGCAGCGCTTCTATGTAGCTCCCTGGAGAGCTCAGGGCAAAGATGAAGTCATTGCCAGTGCACTTATTTAGAAACTGGCCTCGGCGGCTGTTCTGAAAGGAGCACTATTTCAGGCTGAAGAGACTAGCACTTTCCAAAGGTTTGAGCATCTTCCAAGTCTATTCTTTCCTCTTTGGGTACATTACAGCATCTCAGTGTCCTTCTTGTAGTAAGAGACCCAAAACTGAAACTTGTGTTCGAGATGAGGCCTCACTGGTGCCAAGAACAAGGAGGCAATCACTCGCCTAGTCCTGCCGACCACACCATTTCTGATACAAACCACATTGCAACACCTTCTTGCAAATTCTTTAATACAAAGAAAGGTCTGTGTGCTTCAAGAGGAGGCAGAGGCTTTTGGCTGGAAAATCGCAGGCTATTTCAGTTCTTGCAAGTCCAATATAGTATGTCAAATTCTAGCCAAAGCAGTGTTGCCCCTTTTTGGGATGGCTGTCCCACTTTCTGGTTGTGTCATGCCTGTTTATCCAGCAAATGTTCCCACCTCTAACAAGTTGTTACCTTCATTCGTCATAATGTGCTGCAAATGTCAGTACTGTGTGTGCTTTATCTTGAAGGACCCGTATGTTTCCAGGTGACACAACTAGGCCATGCTAATTGATTCTGAGCTGTCATCCACTTTCAAAAATACCAAGTAATGCCAACACAAGGGTATGTTCCTTTGGGTGGGGATAGTCTTTTCTTAGTAAAGGATATTGTCAAGAAATTTCTTATCCTTAGAATCGTAGTGAATTCTGTTTTACTGAGTTACTGGGCAGGCAAAGACATTTTTAAATTGGTGACTAATGGCTAAAATAAACAATTCCCACAGAAAAATGGTAAACTTTCCTTGGTCTCATGAAATTGAAGAAGGTTTTAATGCAGTTATTTATATGAAATCATTGAAGATGTAGTGTTGAGAAACAATTTAATGATTATCTGGGACCTTAAATTCCAGATAAATTGTGTTGCTCTTTCTGTTTCCTCATTGCCGATAGAGTTCCTGGACGGTAGGCATCAGCTATTGTAGCAAGTGGTGTTCCATAAGAAATTGTTACTGCCTTAAGTCAAGATATCTTCACTTTTTCCACAATTGCTTTCAGTGCTGGTGCTTTTACAAAACGCAGCTCTGGCTGTATTGCTCGAGTTTTATTGATGTCATCGTTGCAGAAACTGTGATGGACTCAAAGGTTGGCTCTTAGAGTCCTGTTGTGACATTTTTAGCTGCTTGGTTGCTGCTTGCCTTCTTTGTGGAGAGGAACAAGAGGATCTGAATACTGCTGTGTGCTTGCATAACTTGGAAGGAATTAGATTCTTTTTCTCTGGAAGAGCAAATCAGACTTCTTTCAGAGATTTGAAATTACCAGTTGCAGCCAGGATTTCACAGGATTGCCTTTGTTGCTGTCATATTCAAATCACGATGAAGCAGCTTGCATCTTCCTGCTTAGTAGAGTATTGGATTGCCTTTGTCTTTGTGGTGAAATTATTGAACACCCTAAAAGTATTCAGACTTTCTTTTGTTTGGTTCACTTGGCATGTTTTTATGATTCCTTGGCACAGGTAAATAAATTTACCTATAGATATACCCCCTAAGTCAAGATAGACTAGAAATACACATATCTTTGTTTCACAATGCTTTGGGTTTGTCTTTTAAAGATACTGCTTAGCAAGCCAATAAGATCTATATTACCTTAACTAGTAACTAGAAATCAAATGCCCTTAAATTTAGGTACATACAGTGAATGTGTCAATATACTTGTGAATATCCACTGGAATTTTCCAAAGCAGCAGTTTATACAGATTATGCCATCACTGATCTGATTCTGATAATTCCAGTACCTCACACTGCCAAATGCCTTTGCAAATCTGACCTTAGTGCCTCTGTTTGACGTGGTTTGAAAGTGTATGTTAAGGTTACAAGGAAGCACATACGTTGGTGAGGCATTTAAAATACCTCTTTGGTTGGCATGTTTGATCCTAAGTAACTGTGCTCCTAAGCCTCTGTTAAATCATTAAAACTGTAATTTATTCATCTCCTGTCTATATTCCATTCTTGTCTGTTGTGTTTCCCACCTCTTGTAAAACGAATACTCTTTGGACAGGCATTTATAATCCTGTGTATTTGCTGTTAACATAGTGACAATTGACTGAAAGCATTAACAAACCTTTGAAATAGCTTCCCAGAGCCTGAGTCGTTTTAGGCTTTATGTTACTAAGACAGGTGAATTGGATGGATGGGGTAATTTGCACTTAGAAAACTATAAGTGAACTGGTAAGCTTTTTCCCTAATCAGTTTATGAAGACAAATGGGCAGGAAAGAGCTTGCACAAGCACTAATAGTGACGCAGCGCAAACATCTACCGATCCAAATTAGTGCCCGATTCAAAAAGGAATTATTTACTTTTAGATGATTTCAGGGGACTTCAGACAGCCAATCAAGAACTGTGTTCCATCAAGTCCCTGCTTACAGCTCACTCACCTCCAGATCACTGGAACTCATTAGACACTTTTCTGTTCAGCCTAAAACTTTCTGGAGTACCTACAGTGGCAGATCTGTGCATTCAAAACTGCCCTAAAAAGACATCTCAACTCCTCACCTGTCTGTAGTTCTGGTGGGAGGCAGAAACTGGGCTGAATTATACCTGCAGTCTCCAAGATTTTCAGATGCAGCATTTATTCCTAGAGAATACCCAACATGCTCTCTCACAAGGTTATTTTACAAACCTCCATCATTGTCCCTTTCTTTGTAAAAGGCTACAAATGAAGAATATTTGAACATGCTGAAGCTGTGCCAAACTGGATGAAGAAATGTGTGTTTGGAAGGACCAGAATGAAAACAAAGGAGTGAAGGTTACTGGAAGGCTACTATAAGGTCTCTCAAAGCCTTCTCTTCTCCAGGCTGCAGAGCCCCAACTCTTGTAGCTTGTCCTCATAGGAGAGCTGCT
>VWZE01006809.1:97174-129591 GCA_013396675.1 Eubucco bourcierii | reverse complement strand
CTCTTTCCCGGTTCCTCCCGAAGCGAGTCACCTCCTGGGTGCCCAGAGCAGCGAGGAGGACGGAGCTGCCGGCAAGACCTCGCGTCCATTGCAACAGGAAAGCAGCCGGCCCCGGTTCCAGTATCAGCCGCGAAGTGACTGCGAGGAGGAGGATGTAAGCGCCGTGCCTTTCGCGTTGGGTTGGGTTTTGGGTGTCCCCCTCCTCCTTCGCCCCCCACCCCCTCGGTCTTCCCGGATGCCCGTGTGCCCCTCTAGGCTGGCGGTGATTTCTTGCGGTTTTTCTGGTCTTCCAAGTGGGTCTTTGCACTCCTTTCCCCGAGGTGCCGGGGACAGGACGGGATGGAGTCCGCACGGAGCGGAGCCAGTACTCGGCCATCCTTGCGCTGCCCTCGCACCTCTCCCCGTTACCTGGCTCCTTGCACGTCTCTGTGCTGCCCGCGGAGCAGGGTTGAGGGGAGCGGGATCAGTACATTTGGAAACAGCAAGTCCCAGCTCCGATTGTCTTCCTCCAAGCGAGGTACAAGGCTTCCCCCCACTTTTCCTTTTTTCTGTTTTTACGGTTATTCCATGTTCTACCCTTCAACACTCCCCGGGGCAGAAGTCTTCACCTCGTCCCTCCCTCCTTGCCTTCGCGCCAACCTCCCCCCATCCTAGCAGCAGGGAAACTTTTTAACCCCTGAGCAGCCGTTTCTGAACCTCTCCGTCTCTTCCCTCCCCGCCGCCCCCGGGGTTAGCCCTACGGTGAAGTCGCAAACTTGGGCTGCGCACCTTTCGCTCCCGCGCTGCCTCCGAGAGCAGCGACTTCAAAGGGTGCATCTGCATATTGCCGTAGTAACGAGTGACTCATCCAGGCCCGCGGCTCTCTGCTGCGCCTGATGGAGTTAAACCGGCTTGAGTCCATCGCGACTCGTTCTGTCGTGTGAGAACCAGGGTAGGGGGGCTGAAGAGGGAATTTGGAGAGCGAGGGAGACGAAGTAGGCTCGTTGATAAATCAGACCGGGTGGTTGCCCCTCGTTGCAGCGGGCTTTGAATGTGTTTTGCCTCTGTGGAACCAGGCACAAGGGGAAGCAAATGGCTGCAGTTGGGAATAATGGTTGTGTCAGTTAAAAATACGTCTTGCTCGGCTGGGACGCGGGAGCTTTGCGACAGGGTTCAGCTCTAGCTCTGGCTCTGGGAGCTTCCCGGGAAAGGCAGTGCTTCAAGCCAAGGCAGCGAGGGAGTTGTATTCACAGGGAAACTTTATCGAGTTTTAATTCCTTATCGTTTTCCCTGCCCTTTCATAAAGAACCTTCATGGTCTGTAGAGCAAGTGCCAAAGTCCACTTTGGTCAGCGAAGAGGCAAATTGACCTAAACCTCCCTGAGGGAATTGTCCCTCTGGCAGTACTCAGGGTCCGGCAGTGACAGGCTTGTGACTTATGACCGGCTCCCCGGCAACGGTGTCGGTGCTGCTCCTCCTAGGCCCTGGACAACTGCGGAGGAAGATTCGTCCCCGCGCCCAGGTGCCTGCACCCACCCGTGGCCCATCCCCGGCGTGGCTGGGTACATGGGGCCCTTCCCGGGGACGTGCTGGGCTCTAGGTGTCGCTGCGGGACAGCGGAGAGCCGCCGGGTCTGCGCTCAGGCACCTTCCCCTCATTATTTGGCTAGCTTCGTTTCACTTTGCTGGGCTTGGAGACGGCAGATGTCTGGAGCCACTTCTCTGGTCACCAGAAGCGCTGAGGCCGAAAGCAAAGGGCACACTTTAACATATTCCAGTGATTTGTGCTGACAGACTCCAAAATAATATTAGTAAGAGTAACATTAAACTCCTAAAAGGAGAGAGGTTGTTTTCTTTTTGTCCCTGTCGTTATTTTTTTTGCTACCCTCAGGATTTGTGTGCGGGTGGAGAGCCTTGTTGGGCAATGCTATCTGTAGAAGCAAAGGTGTCTGCCTAGGTGTCTCCTGCAATGAAGTGCAAAAAGCATGACCAGAAACAGAGATTTGGGGTGACTTCTAAAGGCACACTGACACATGCGTAGATTATTTTTAAAGGTGGCAACATGTCTGAGAAAGTGCAGTGGATCAAATCGGGTGATTGAAAGCTACTCTCTTCCGACAGAGACTGGGGAGCCTGTGCTGGAGGTCTCTGGTGGAGGGCCCTTCGGGTCAGAGGGATGTTTTAAGGAAGCCAATGGAAACGGCCTTTAAATCGTGGGTTGCAGGAAGAAGGGTCCTGTCGCGGGGAGGGCGGAGGCAGAGAACAAGAGGAGCGGGATCGGTGCAGCTGTCTGCGGTGCTGAACCTCACGGAGGGGAAACACAGTGGAGCTGTCCGCGGCACTGAACCCACGCCTATCCCGGTGCGTGGGGGAACTGTCCGCCATGCTGGACGCCGCTTGTCCCGGACCGGGGTGGGGCTGTTCGCGGTGCTGAACTCTCCGGGTACCGGCACCGTGGCGAGTTGACGGTGGCGTCTTGCCCTTGATCGTGGCGACATCTCAATGGGAAGATAAGGATTTCAGTCCTGCCGCCGCTGGCAGCAGGCAGGCTTGCCCAGGACGAAGAAACGCAGCCCTGGGCTTAAAATCCCCGAGGCAAAGGAAAAAACGAAGCAGGCAGCCGGCAAGGACTATGGGAGAAGTACAAGGAGGGCAGTCTGTTCATGCAGGGTGCCAGGAGCATGTGCTGTTGTTTATCATGGGGAAGGGCTTAACCATACAGCATTGAAAGCCGCTTCTAAAATGACTTCTGTTTTCTATTTTGAACAGATACTGTAGTGAGGCATTTGTGCTGTCTTTTGCCCTTCAGCATAGATCATCTACGAAAAGCCAGAGTTTAAACATACAGAAACAAAGTTTTGTTGTCTGGGTGCACTTAGAAGTACCAAAACACACCTAAGAATGAGACTGTTCTGTTCCTTACTTTGTCATCTGATTAATAATTAGAAGAGAACTGGTCGTTGATGTTGTTGTTTTTAATAGGTTAGTTGCACTTAGTGTTTTAGCTTTAAGCACCAGTGCAGACCTCAATGCAGTACAAAACAGAAAGGATCTTGCCTGTGGAGGTCAGAGTATTGTTAGTAAGTGTTTTGTCTGCTGGAAGTACTACTTGTGGGAAAATAATAGGTGAAATCTATACAAGTCTAAAGAGAAAGGAGTAATTTTGTAATGCAATGACAAAGAGTATTTTTCTTGTAACAAGATAGTATAGCAAAGCAGAAATCATCATGTTCTTTTAGTGTTTGAACAACTTCTTGCTATGTTTTAAATTATGGTACCTATATGAGAGTATATATGAGACCCCAAACGTGTGAACAAAAGTTGAGTTAAATATTGCAAATTTTTCATGTTAGTGAAGCAGTCATGTTCTTTATGGGAGGAGTAATGAGAAAACTATGTCCTGTATAAATGACCCCAGAAAACAACTTCCCAGTCAACTCCACGGAAGTGTTGATGACAAAGTTAATTATTGCAACAGCTGTAAACAAAACCCTGGTGACGTTTTTGCTTTGTTATAGGATTACCTTTTCACTGCATCCATTTAGAGATGAGGAAATATGTGTTAAGACTCTTAGGGAAATCTAATGTAGTGGTGGTATGGCAGACTATGAAGAAATTTTGTAACATAGTTCTGCTTTTTCAGATGGATGAGGTTAATGTGTTCTGTATTGTACTGTGGAAGGGATTTTCTCCTAGATGTTGACTTGAGAAATTCTTCCCCATAAAATAGTGCTTCTTCATCTTTTCCAAGCTTTTTCTTCTTTGGCATCGCAGTGATTAATGAGTTTAATTTTTGCAGGCAACTGCCAGGAGGTGCTGAGTAAGATGTATCACGCTGATTGTGTATAACCCTGCTCCTTTTAATTACTGGGATGATAACAATGCATTAATCAGGTACATACAAAATTCAGCACTTTCATTATAACACGGACTATTGATCTATTTTATAAGGCACTAACTGTAAAATGATGATCACAGACTTCCTTTTAAAAGTAAATTTTATATAAGAAGTTACGTGTTGAAAATATTGAACATCCACTGAAACACCATAAAACTTTTCTCTACAAAAAGCCATACGCTGCATTCTTATAGGTTCATTACTTAGCCAAAACACTATTTGCTTTAATGGGAAATTCAACCACGTAGAAATGGACAAGAGCTGTAATTATTGTGAATATCCTTTCCCATAGCTGGATTCTGAATATTTATTTCTTTCCTGCATTTACTTAAAGCTATACTTGGCCCTGTATTATACTTTGCTAGTTTTGCAATTGATTATTCAGACTGATTCACATTTTGAGAAGTTGTTGTTTTTTTTTTTAATTTAGATATAAACAACGACAATTTGGAAATGCTTCAGTAAAACTGCATTTCCTGATGGAAAAAATAAAGGATTAAGTAAATCAAATATTAGTTGTTAATTGAATGAGTCTGAGAAAATGAGAATTAAAGCCATAAGTAGTTAAAAAAAAAAAGTTATTTGGTATGTCAAAATTGCTGTTGCATGTAATTGAAAGTGTTAATTTTCAGTTCATTATTTGTCTAATGTAAAGAGATTTTGCCTCCTAGAAATGTATGTCAAGGACAGCGTTTCAGGAAGGTTGAGGCCTGAGGCTGCAGACAACAAGCATTCCAGAAGTGATTTGGGTCTTTTCCACAGGAAATGAGTGATTTGATTGTGTGGAAAGGTTTGTAGGACTTCAGAAATCTTAATGTTATGGCAGGATATGTAGTAATTCAGATTGTAACCAGAAGTATATCTACAGATTCAAACTACTGTGCTTATTGACAGAAACTACTGTTTAAGTCTATACAAATATATTCTTCTACCTCTTCTTGGTGAGTTATTGGATGCTGAACCCAGTTATCCCACAGCCATTAAGATATGAAGAGCTGGGACTATCTCTTTCATCAGTGGAAATAGTTAAACCCTACTGACATTCTGTGAAATTAATAAGACTGCAGCTTACTTTCTTCAAAGGAAATAGTCACAAACCTTATAAAAAGCCCCTCCTGTATTTCATGATTACTGAATAATGGACACAGATCTGGAAGTGATATTTTTTTCTTTACTTTAGAACTGTATTTAGAATTAACCTACCTTGTGATATTGGCTGCCAGTTTAAAATCAGCCTCTGTTTCTGCAGTCTTGACTAGCCATGATGATGATGCATGAACTAAAAAAAAAACCTGCCAGAGCAAATGTATTTTTAAGTATTCAGGAATAACAGTGTGAAGAGGCTGAATCATCTTTCAAATAATAGTGAACTGTGCCATAAGTTGGGATACCACATGTAGAGTACCCAGCTCATGTTATTTCTCTTGAGCTAATAGATCTAGTGCAGAAAGAAGATGCTAAGGGCAGGGTCAGAGCAGCTCATGTTGGTTTCCAAGGGCCTTTCTGAGGCACAGGAGGTGGGAAAAGCATTGAGGAGTATTTCCTGCTCTCTAGTTGTCTGTATATTTTTGTTTCAGAAAAGACCAGAAACAAGACAGTTTCAGGATCTCCATCACAGCTATGAAAATGCTCTTTGAGAGTCAGAAGATTTTGTCCCTTGAAATAAACTCCCCTGCATTAATTTGGGCTAATATATGTATGCTTGTGATTGTCCAGCAAAATCTCCCATTAAAGTTAATTAACTGCAAGTTGATTTTACTAGGATTTTTGCCTGGTGTGCTGCACGTTGTCGTGAGGTACATTCTTTTTCATCCCATGACCAAGGGGTGGTAGCATTTCTTGATTACACTGTTGCTATAGAGTCCTTGGCATTTCATGGCTTCTATACCAAAGCACCAACCAGCCATTTGTTTATATCCTTATACCTACCTGATTCAATACATTCAATTCCTTATTACTTTTCAGAGTTTGATTGACTTGAGGATGGTTTGGTACCTCTCTTACACTATCAGAGAGAAATACTTGTCTGAGCTCATAAAAAAAGGTTCAGCAACAGTTTTAAACAATCCTGTATTCAAGTATGGGGAATGAGGGAGAAGAAAATCTCTCATCTATAGGCATGTGATTCTCTTTTCTCTCAAAGGAGAACAGAAAAAAACCCTTTCCCCTGAATTCTTTTGTACTCATACTGGGCAGTGACACGGTGTAGATCTGCAAAAATGCACACAGATAATTTAGGTTTGTAAATTTAGGGTTCTTTGAAAAGAGATTTGTGGTCGAATCCAGAAATATGTATTGAAATTGATTTCCTAGTTAGGTGCATAAATACTCATTTTGGATCATGCTCTTACTCATGCGCCTCTGAAAATGTTATCTGTATTCATTAAGCTGCGGGTGTGTGGTAATGATGAGATTCTGTGTGGGTGAGTTAACTGAGTTAAAAACATATTTTGAGTCTGTGCATTAGTCTGTATGAAGAGATCTAGTGTGCCATAACCTTTACTGCCAATAAAAATAAGAGCAAGACACAGGCATTAGGCCTGGGTATGCTTTGCAGCACAGAGCACTGCAGAAGGGAACAGAGGGGGAGTGCAGTGGTGCAATCCAGTGAGGTGTGCTGAAGGGTGAATGGACTGTGGGTTTTATGTGGTGTAAACTCAAGCCCTTCTCAGCTTTTCCATTTGTAGAGCATTTGGGAACCTTCATTTCCTACATTCAACCAGAGCTTTAGTTACTTCTCATCTTTGAAGCACTTCAATGTAGAGATGTTTCATACTTAGTTTTGTTACAATAGCGCTTGAAAGTCTTCCCAAAGACCACAACAATAATTAGCACAGCTTTTAAGCCTCAGGGAACTTGTAATGTGGAGCTAGGTAGAAAGAAAAAGAAGGGTCTGACACACATCCATGTTGCAAACATTAAGCAAAGCTAATGGAGTGTGTGAGGTAAGGTGAAAAAAAGGCTGACATGGTGAGTCTCTGCTGGTGAAATCTTACCCGGTTTCTACTGAGTGTATTTTTAAATTGTTTATCACTTGCATTGTGTAAATTATTTTCCTCTAAACAAGGTTCTTGTTCCTAGAATTGAGCCCTTACATAAATTCAATGGGTTGTTGTCTCTATGCCTTTTAGAACTGCATTTATGGTTATCTTCACTGTGCAGGTTCAAACTCAGAGGCTGAGTTGACACATTGTCCCATAGACAGTGCATCTCAGTACTGTGGCCCTGTGAGCTATACCAGTTTCTGGTCCTGGGCTGCAGGGACTTCAAGACTGAAAAATATTCCAGTTATCACCAAGGGTATTCTTGGAGGTGTAAAACTAATTGTGAAGTCTGGCACATTTAAGTCTTTGCTGTATCTAGCACTCATTGCTGACAGTTTTCATGTGACATTTCAAATGTCTGATGTTTTTTTCTCTAGCTGCTCATGAGTTTGGAACTTGCTTGGAGAGAAGGGAGATTTAAAGCATGCCAAAGGAAGGATAGGAGTATCTTAATACTTATATTCTGTATTATTTTGGGGGGCGTGGTGGGGTGGTTCATTTTCTTTTTTCTTTTCTGTCTTTTGTCAGTAGTGTCTGCTGCAGCACTTCAAGTACATATCACTCTAGGCAGACCTCAAAAGCAAATGCAAATTTCTCCCCAGGCTTGCTATCTTGGATGTACAGAGCTACATGAAGTGGAAAAACAGCCATGGGAAATGCCTGGTAACCTCAGCTCTAGTTGTACCACAGTCATTAATTTTAAAGTGTTTATGACAAAAGTATGTGTGTGTTCTCTATTTTCCATTAAAATGAGCTCCAGTTCTCTATAAAAGGAAGTAGCCGTGGTATTTTGGTCAGAGGAGAAGTTAAACCCATGGAGACTGAGTAATTACAGATGTTATTGCAGTCTCCAAGCTGTAGATCTGAAGACACTTGGTGAGCATAACCAGTAGCAAGTTTACAGAGGATCTTTGTGCCTGCTGCTTTCCTCTCATTGTAGCAGAGGATAATATACAACATCTGGGCAGCAACAGGAGGCTTGTTACTGCCTTCTCAAAGACATAAGCAGTGGTTTGCAGAGCCCAGTCATGTAGAGCTTGTGTCTGTGAAGATGAACTTGTGTCCTGCAATGTCTCTTGCTAAGGTGGACTAAAAAATGTTTATAAGGACAGCCTTTGGCAAATGAAAAAAACTATGAAGTGCTGATAGTGTCAAACCAAACATTTATCCTTGTGTCTTAGAAAAGCAGCCTGGTGGCAGCTGTTGCTGCTCTTGGTGGATAGGGTGGTGTGGGAGGTGGCTATGGGTTGTATGGCTCTTCCCATTTCCTTCCAAGACTTTTCAATACCTTAAAAGGAATAGAAGCTGCAAGCACAACTCAGCTGTTCCTCCCTTCATTTCCCCAGGTCTGCCCCATGGGATCAAAACTCAGTTTCATTTGTGCTGCTGGGAAGCCATGAGTCAGTTCTTCCTCTCTATCTAACAGGTGGCTGCTGCCAACCTTATCTCTCTGCCTTGGTGTCTAAAGATGAATCTCCTAGCAAAAACCTCAGATGGCTCCTCTCCATCTGCCTCACAGTGACATGCCCTCTGGCATTACAAAATGGAAGATTCAGCTGCTGCCTGTCTGCTCTGCTCTCAGGACAGGCAGGTTGGGTTATCTTGTATACAGGAACACAAGGAGCCTTGAGCAGAGAGGAAAGAAGATGTTGGGATCTGATTTAAATAGTGTTTGACCTCTTGCATAAGAGACTGATTGTCCCAAGATATGTTTATTGGATACGCAGCTCTGAGATTTGCACAGATTGCTCATGGGATTATGTTTCATGTGACTATAGAATCCTGTCTTTATTTGTTTGTCATTTATTGCTAAATCCCTCCTCATGTTTCTGGGTAATCTTTGTTAAATAGAGTTTGTTTTTGGTTTTGTTGTTCCTGTTTCCTTTAGGTGCAAGAAAAGAAAGGTGATATATAAAAGATCAAACACCTATCCCATTGTTGATAGGGAAGCTGCGGAAATCAACAACAATGTTCCAACGAGACATAAATACCTCTTAGTGAATCAAGGGTTTCCCCTTTTCCTAGTCTTCCTGCTAGGCACTTTATTGATACAATTCTTCTGTCTGTCCTATAGCAATGTGATTTTTGTTGTTTTCCTTTGTCTGTTTAATTTGGGTGTTTGTAATCCCCGATAGGAGAGGAAGCACTGGAGGAGAACACTGAAGGTATGATAGTGCTTCACAATAGTGTCTCTGATAACGTGGGTGCTGTTAAAGCAGCTTCCTTGTTCTGTTGTGAATTGCTGCACAAACAACACTTGTCAAAACACATACACTGGTTCATTGCAAACAAGAGTAATTAATGAAGACTGACGTAGCCAAGGTTGAGGATCACAATAACCCAATCTGTTGTACTTGCCTTGTTTATACTCTCTGTGTTTGAGTTCAATGTGCTTGGAAGAGGCTTCCTCAAGGAGTGACCAATTCTCACTGATTAATGGATATGTTTCTTTGTCTTCTGTTTGAGGTGGCAGGGATCTGTGGTAGAGCATTGGCGTGACAGGGAGGTCTTGTCATTCCTGGGTCTTCCAATGACCTGCTGCATGACTTTTATTTAGTTACTTACCTCTGTGGGGCAAGACATGCATCTGTTAGATACCATAGAGGAATCAAGGCCACACCTTCATTTGTGGCTTTGCTATCATGGTACAGAATCAAATAATTTCTGCTCTTGGCCTGAAGCTCTGGGCTAAAAAGAACTCATAGAAACATGAGATTATTAATAATTAGCAGTGTGGTCATTAGTTCTGACATTTGTCTGAGCATTGCTAATAACCAAAACAGACCTGATTGTGGTTGTTTGTGGTGGGCTAAAGGTCTCTCTCATTACAGTGTTTCACAGGCAGCTCCAGGAGCTGATAATCACTATAATGCACATTTTTCTTTTAGCTAAGAAAAGCTAATAAGCATCTGTAGTTTTGAAAATGTCAGATTGAGCCAAAGTGCATGCAATTAGATAAGGATAATGTAGCACATAATAAGAAGATACATGATGCTGGATGAGCAGTTATCAGAGTACTGTGACTTGGCTGCTAAAGTGCTGTGTGTCATAAAAGAAAGTTGTTGTTGGTTGAGGGAAAACATGCCACAAGTTGTCAGAGATGGAAATGTGAGCCAGTGTTGAGAAGTGACAAGGTTAGTCCTGGGGGAGTATAAGCATGCATCTCAGGCTCTTGATAGAAGGAAGGGTTGTCTGGGTCACAAGTCATGCACTTGGGAAGGTGGGGAAGGCCATTGAGCAAAAGACAAAAAAAAGCAAATGTGGAAAGGAGGATGGGCAGAATAGAATCATTTGTGGTGGCTGTCTCTAAGATGTCTCTTTTCCCTCTTTTCAAAGGTTCTGTCTTACACATGTGATCTCTGGGCTATTCCATCTGTTTTCATGTGTTAGAACCTTTCTGAGACAACTCCTTTGCCCAGAGGGAGATACAGCCACAATACACTGATTAAGAGGCTGAATCTGAATTTTCTAGCAGTGTCCTCAGTTTAATTTGCCACCAGGGGAAAGAAAGAGGCAGACTCCAAAAGCAAGAGGTTGAAAATCAGGGACAGTGAAAGGAAAGGAAAAACAAGGGACAATGAAAGGAAAGAAGAAAGAGGAAAGCTGTTATGCACAGAACTGGATGCCAGTTCTGATACTGGAAACCAGGAAATTTTGATTCTAAAATATTTTTTTTCCTCTAGGGCAAAATATTTCTGTGGCTGAGACAGAGTTATTTCAAATTTGCCCTTTTCTCCTACTTAGCCTAATCCAGGAACTAGCTCTGGGCAGGAGAACAGATTGTCCTTAATCTGGGAGAAGAGGATTTTTTGTCTCATATTTTTTCCAGAAATGTGTTTCCCACCCTTTTCCCATCTCTGTTCAAATGCTCTGATGTCCCCAGTGGGGAGAGGTTGGAAGCTATTTCTCCCATATTTGGGTCCTATGATAGCTTCTACCAATTCTGTTTTTTCTTTTTTATAATGTACTGAATATTTCTCATCTTAATCAAACTACCTAACAGAAAAGCTTCTTGTACAAAGTTCTTATCCCCTCCTCTTCTGTAATGTCTTTAGGCAGATATTCTGTAAGTACTTAATTAGCAACCAATTATGTAGTCTTGCATCTGCAGTCTCAGGGAAAAAAAAAAATTATCCTTGTGAAATGTTTGCATTGTGGACAACAAATTCAAAGCAAATTTTGGTGCTTACAAAACATTTTCCCTTTTCATTTTGATTCACACCAGAATATATCCCTTTCTGGTATAGCTTCAGCCTAGATCAGGTGTTTGTATTACAAGCATTTATTTGGTGCATGTATTTGGTGAGGTCTGAAGGAGAATCTACTTCTATCCTCAGGCTTTCACTTACATAGTTGAGTTTCTCATATCATCACCATCCAGTGCAGTTTGTATTCCTACATCTTGTGACATGATTTCAGTTGTGTGGCTTTTCAGGCTGAGTCCTCATCTTTCCTGACCTTTCACCATAATGTGTGGCTGCTCAGCTAGGGCACCTGTCTGTGCAAACATTTTATTTGTACCTCTTTCTGTGACACCCTTATCCAGATCTAGCAATGTGAGTTCACAAGAATGGAGTTCATGATATGGGCTTGGATGACGTTTCTGGTAAGAAAACTTTGTGAAAGTGTCAGTGAAACATTCCCTTTCTGTGAGTGTTTAAGCTCAGGGTGAGTTGAAACTCTCTTCAGGAAAGGTCGCTTAGCACATTTCCAGGATGTAAATTGAAAGCATTTGTGAACATGGCTGAAAGGATTAGTTTTGTGGTTGGTTTTACTGTTCAGCCAACAACAAATTACATGCTGCTCAATAAGCTGTTTTTTTCCAGGAACTGGGCAAGCTTCATATTAGAGGAGAGGGAGAACCAGTGTGCCCAGGTGGCCAAGAAGGCCGGTGGCATCCTGGCCTGCATCAGGAAGTGTGGCCAGCAGGAGCAGGGAGGTCATTCTCCCCCTGTACTCTGCACTGGTTAGACCACACCTTGAGTACTGCATCCAGTTCCAGGGCCCTCAATTTAAGAAGGACATTGAGCTGCTTGAGCGTGTCCGGAGAAGGGCAATGAGGCTGGTGAGAGGCCTTGAGCACAGCCCTATGAAGAGAGGGAGCTGGGATTGTTTAGCCTGGAGAAGAGGAGGCTCAGGGGAGACCTTCTTGCTGTCTACAGCTACCTGAAGGGTGGTTGTAGCCAGGAGGAGGCTACTTTCTTCTCTCAGGGAACCAGTGACAGAACAAGAGGACACAGTCTCAAGCTGTGCCAGGGGAAGTTTAGGCTGGAGGTGAGGAGAAAGTTCTTGCCTGAGAGAGTCATTGACTGCTGGAATGGGCTGCCCAGGGAGGTGGTGGAGTCACCGTCCCTGGAGGTGTTCAAGGCAGGTTTGGATGTGGCACTTGGTGCCATGTTCTAGTCTTGAGGTCTGTGGTAATGGGTTGGACTTGATGATCTTTGAGGTCTCTTCCAACCCTGGTGATACTATGATACTCTGAGAAGAGGAAATCAGATGTCTTCTCTCCTGTTGGGGCATGGAGGAACACTTATTCTCTCTCCTGGTTGTTTAATTGCTCATGACAAGTGCACAGCTCTATTGTGGTTCTTTCCTCTTTGGATGAGCTAGGAAGAAGTTCCTCATGGCCTTAGAGAGAGAAAGTGAAGGTCAAGAGCAAAGTAAAAGCCAGTTTAATCCCACTCTGCAAATCTACCTGTGAAATCGCTCCAATTACAAGTGTGTTCCTTCACTCTTCCTTCCTGTCTGTAGTAAGCTGAAGCTCTTGTGGAAGAGGGCTTTTGGCAGATAGCACAGTACTGTTGGGCTGGAAAGATACAGGAGAATGCCACAGTCAGCTTTTTAACTGTGCAATTTAGTAGAAAATGTAGGGAGCAGCAGTGTGAATCAGAGGACTGAATTTGCTCTAAAAGGTTCACAATAGGCTCCTCTTTTGCTAAAGACAGATTGTGCCAGGCCAACCTGAAAAACTGTAATTTAATTTGAAAGCACTGTTCTGCATTCCTTTCACCTGATCTCAAATGGTGACGAGCCATAAAATTTCTCTGTGGTCCACTGGAGTTCGATAGATGAGAATTTCCTAACTTCATAATATGATTAAAAGCACTCTAGATGTGTGTTATTAGCAAGGCTCCTGGAAGACAACTCAATTCAGGTGCTTTTATGAAAGGTTTGGTGAGCATTGTTTGAGTCATAAATTCACAGAGTAGCTTGAGTTGGAAGAGATTTATAAAGGTCATCTAGTCCAACCTTCCTGCAGGAGCAACAATGTCTTCAACTTGATCGGGTTGCTCAGTCTCATTTAGCCTGACTGTGAATGTTTCTGGGGCTGGAACATCTCTTACCTCTCTGAGTAACCTGTGCTAATGTTTCACCACCTTCGTAGTAAAAAAATTTCTTCCTTATATCCAGTCTAAATTTACCCTCTTTTAGTTCAAAACCATTACTTCTTAGCCCCTGCTAAAAAGATTGTCCCCAGATCTCTAATAGACCTCCTTTAAGTACTGGAAGACTGCTATAAGGTTTCTATGAGGCTTTTCTAGGTTGAACAGCTCCATCTCTTTCAGCATTTCCTTATGGGCACATGTATATATTCCCTCTTCCTGATCATTTTTGCTTACTCCAGCAGGTCCATGCCCTTCTTGTGGTGAGGAATCCAGAGTGCAGTACTGCACACAGTACTCCAGGTGACATCTTGCCAGAGTGAAGGAAAGGCAGAAGACCTCACTCAGTGTGCTGGTCACACTTCTTTAGATAGAACCCAATATATGGTTGGCCTTCTGGGCTGCAAACAAACATTGCTGGTTTATGTCCCACTTTTCATCCACCACTACCACCATGTCCTTTTCCACAGGGCTACTCTCAATCCCTGCATCCTTCAGCCTGTATTGATGGGGGGGACTACCCTGCTCCAGTTGCAGGACCTTGCACTGGGTCTTGTTGAACCTCACAAGGTTCATCTGGGCCCACTTCTCTAGCTTGCCCAGGTCTCTCTGGGTGACATCACTTCCTTCTACCATGTCAATCACACCATTTAGCTTGGTGTTCTCTGCAATATCGCTGAGGGTGAACTCAATCCCACTATGGCATTCATGAGATGGGACAGTATTGGTGCCAATATGGACCCTTAAAGGACACCACTTGCCACCAGTCTTAATCTGGACATTGAGCTGTTGAGATAGGTATGAATAGAAGGGGAGACTAATAAAATGCAAGGCTTCATACCTAAAATAAAGAGCAAATGGTAGTGCATGTGTCTGACAGGTTTTTCTGGTTTGCCACAGTAACAAGTTGGCCATAGCTTTTACATGAGTTGTACAAGAATCAATGTCTTTAGCACAGTGTTAAGTGAGATCTGTGTGGCTGATTTTGGCAGCAGTCCACTCCTCTGGTTTTTTTTTTTAACCTAATGCCTTGGACAGTATTGAAAAAGCAGAAAGAAGTGGATTGGTTGATGTGTGCTGCCTGTATCTCATCTAGAAAACTCATCCTCTCCAGCATGCTGTCTCACACACCAAAAACTGAATCCACTTTCATCATATGTTTGTGAGTGATGAACCATTTCAGGGCCGTCTTGTTTTGTTCAAGGCATTTCTACAAACAGAAGAATGATTGATCAACTCACTGTGACATACACGTTGGGCATTAGTGTCTCCCTCTCCTCTGTCATACAGGCTGGCTGTGGCTTTCCAGGCAGACAAGACAATGTGACTATTTTTTTTTTCTCCTGTTCCATTTAGGTTTTTTTTGAATACCAGAGAGAGGCTTTTGAAAGAGTGATTGGGAAACCAGATATTTGGAAACTGAGCCTTGTAACATTAGTTCTGTCATATTTAGTGCTTACTTTTCTTCTTCCCTTGGAGCTCAGAGCACTCCAACCAAGTACAACACCAAAATTTGTTCTTTACTTCTCAGTGATATCATCTTCAGAGTTTCTAAATGTAAATCCATGAGCTTGCTAGGAGGCAAATATACTTTTTATATTTAACAACTCTTATCTCTTATCAAAGCAGGAGATTAGAATTTTCTATGAGTTACTCTCTTCCCTTTGGTAATGTTAGAAATGAAGAATCTGTCCATCCTCAGGATATTTGTCTGGGAGAAAGTTTCACTGTCAGACCCAGGTATTGCCAGCATTTTTCTTGGTCAACTTCAATAATCATTGCTTCTCATTTATTCATGTCAATGGACCATTCTCTAGAGGACAGTGATTTTTTTTTTTTTTTAGATGGAGGATACTGTTGGAATATGAATAGATGGCTGTAATCTGACCATACATTGTTTTAGAGTGGAAAATACAAAAATTCTAAGATCTCAAGCATTGAAGTATTGTAAGACTCTTCCAGTAAGCATAGGCAAAGATAAAAGTCACCTCCAGCTTTAAGACAGATCTCAGTAACTCTATTTTATGGGATTATATACCTGCCCTTGGAAACAGAGTAAGTATAAGGTCCTTTGTTACAACTATATTGAAATTCTATATGCAGCCTGTGAAGAGGTCTCTGCCTCCAGCTGGGTAGCAGGAACTTGAGTTTTATTTATTATGCAGGCTAAACATCTTTCCAGAGAATCTTTTGAAGTTACACTCAGTATTTGGAAAAAAAGAAAAAAAAAAAAGTTGTCAGATGTAGCAGGTATGTGATCAGTCTCAAAAGATTTCTGGCTACCTCCTTTCTAGGCCAACCACTTCTCCATTTCAAGAGGTGGCAGCATCTATAGGCATCTAAGTTGCAAATAGTTTCTGTGGGTAAATCTAATTCACAACAGTTCCCCTTATTGTAGTAGAATTGTAGGTTCTACTTTCACCAAAGTGCTTTTAATCTGGCATTTCTACTCAGAATTCTAGAGTCCTTTGCCTGTCTCTGTAACAAAAACAGATGGTAAAGCAAAACCTGTGGCTGAAAAGCTATTAGAAGCATATCAGTTGGTTTTGTGTTATAGGACCTCTAGAGTGAAGCCCGAATGCAAATTATCTCCAGATTGTGTGAGTTGGAGATTTGGGTATCTAAAGAGGATTCAGTGTCTGAGTAGACCCAAATGATCTAGAAAACAAGCTCAGAGTTTGAACCACATTACCAGATAGTTCTTTTCTTTTTTATTTTTTTTTTAATATAAATGATCCCTAAACCATAAGAGCAGTGATGTTCATGTGACACAATTGTCCAGCTGTAAGCATCCAAGTGCATCAAAGTCTCTGTGAATCAGAAAGAGGCAGAGCAAGAGTTCACTTCATCTAGGAACACACCTGGTGCTCTTCAATGGCTCATTTCATTATGTGGGTTCAGCATGGGTTTAACATGCATTAGAAGATTTTTAGTCCATTTTAAAACATTTTTAGAAACTCTGCCTGGAGGGGGCAAAATTGCCTACTTGCTGCATGATGCTTTGGCAGATAAGGTATTCGGCTAGTAAAAAGTCTGGCTTTGGTTCTCAGCTTTGTTCCAGACTTCATCTCCCAACATGAGCTCTTGGCTGTTGCTGCAGATTCAGAAGGGCTCTCATCTGTCCTGTCCTTTCGAAATACAGGAGAGATGGATGGATTGCAAAGGAAACTGAGGGAAAGTGAGCATGGCTGTGTGGTGGTGGGAAGAGGTCTGAGATGTAGAGCTCTGCTCCTCAGCAGATGGTGAGTGTGAAAAATGCCCATGAAGGGTTATGACACATAATACTGTCTTTCCCTCTGTACCCCTAATGCTGATTTTTCAACCTTATAGTGGGCTCAAAATGTTAAGAGTATAGGAAGGGCAGTACCTGGCTTGTAAGCAGCTGTGTCCTTTGTTGTATCTGGCCCTGAGCACTTGTGAAAATCTGACCTATGGCACAGACTTGTTTAAAACTGTTGCAGCCACTTCACCTAAAGCAATGAGAGGTTTATGTACAGGGATGTTTAGTGCAGCAAGACTGTATCAGAAAATTATTCCAACACTGGCAGGGGAGAAAGGCTTTCTCCCTTTTTGGACAGTGCAGGTGGGGAACAGCAGAATCAGTGCTTTCTGAAATGGGTGTTGAGGGAGAGGTGGTGATGCTGTATCAAAGTGGTTAGAGGCAGGGGTTGTAGATGGCAGCTTTTCACGAGTGTGGGCAGGACAATGGGGATCTTTATGTGGTGAGAACTGCCAAAGTAATCTCCAGTTGTCTTATTCCAGTGTGCAGTGTGTGACCAGTAAGTCAGCAAACACTATGGCTCTAGCATGTGATTGGGAGGTAGGAAGCTGGCTTCTGTTCCTATATACTGTTTAATTTTTCAGGAGCTTTTAAATCCCTGGGCAGTATTGGGCAGGTTTTCCAGAAGATCGTGGTTATGCAGTAAAAGCCATCTGATATTGTTTCTACACTGCTGTTAAAATGAAGCATTCTTATTATATCCTATAATCTTGTGCTTTCTATTCTTGATGGTTTTTCCAAGCCCTAGGCTAAAAGGCACAGTGATAAAAATGATTCACCCAACAAAATGTCCTAAAACTCCTGCCTTTTTTTCTGCTTCTCAACACAGCAAAGATCAAAGAGTGGAGCTTATACTGCCTGAAATTGCTAATATACATTGAATTGTCAGGATTTTCATGTTTATTTGAGCTGGAGTTTCACATGCCTCTAAACACACAGTTGATCTAAATTGGTACCTCCCCAGGGACATGCCTGCCCAAGGGATGAACTTCCCTTGTGCCAAGGCTATATGCTCATGGCCCACTGCTGAGGGCACTGCAAGCCCTGTGTTGTGCTGATGCAGTGCCAGCTTCTGCTCAGTTGTATTACTCAGACCTAGTTTATCTACTGATTACTTAAATGACTGTAAGCTTCCAGTCACTGATAGAAGTTTTTCAAGGCTCCTTTAGGGGTCTCTGCATGGTGTTACAATATACATCAGAGAAATCGAGGAGACCTCATAGTAGCCTTCCAGTATCTGAAGGGGGCCTACAGGAAGGCTGGCGGGGGGGGACACACACACTATTGACAAGGTCTTGCAATGACAGGACAAGGGGCAATGGTTTGAAACTGACAGAGGGAAGATTTAGACTGGATGTTAGGAGAAAGTTCTTTCCAGTGAGGGTGGTGAAGCACTGGAGCAGGTTGCCCAGGGAGATTGTGGCTGCTCCCTCCCTGGAGGTGTTCAAGGCCAGATTGGACAAAGCCTTAAGTGACCTATACTAGTGGGAGATGTCCCTGCCTATGACAGGGGGTTGGAACTCGATGATCCTTGAGATCACTTCCAACCTACCCATTCTATGATTCTATGAAAGTATCACCATATCTGGCACTCCAAAAATATAAAAGTTGATGGACTTCAAGTTGCCAGTGAACCCCTTTTCTTGCTTTTGTTACTCCAGTTTTCGTGTGTGCCTTATGTTAGTCTTTAATTAGATGATTTCATGTCCTTGTGGTTTTTACCTATTTATTTTTTTATTTTCCCCCAGAACCCGCCTTGCCATGCTCACAGTGATTTAATGAAAAGCTCTTCAGCGTTTCATTTGCCCCCCATTGTTTAATGTATTGCCCTAGGCCTTCATCTGCACTTTCTTCAGATGCTATTTAATTTTCTTATGGGCTCTTATTGGTGTTTACTGCCACAGTATTTGAATGCATCTCAAAATCTCCTGAATTTGTTTTCACAGGAAAACTGCTGAGCATGAGGAGGGGTTCATTCCCATTCTATAGATAGCAAACTGAGGAGCAATTTTTGATGTATCAAGAGCACCTTGATGTGGGGACTGTTTTTATGGGAGTCCAAAACACAAGTCTGTGATCACATTGACAATGCTGACCCTTACCACTTCTATGAATAGTATCAGAAGTCCCAGAGGTAAACGTTTGTGAAGTAAATAACTGCAGTGCTCACTTAGCAGAATTCAATATAAATGCTTTTCCTGGCTTCAGAGAATCTGGTTGTATGAGAGACAGGAAAATACCTGTCTTCAGAGTGTCAGTTTACTTGCTTAGCCATGCCATTGTGCTTCCACTTTCTTTCCATCTCAGTGCTACACATACTGCATTCTGTTTCTTCCCAGCTGTGCATGGGCTTTACTAACTGCCTCTCGAGAGGCAATGGCCTCTATAGTGTGAATCCCTCTGTGCTTGAAGACAAGGCTAGATTAAGTTTACATTAGTCTGTATCACTTCTATATTGGTATTGAGCCATACTTAGTTTGAAAGCAAAGCTTGTAGAGCAAAGTAATAGCTTTTATTAAGCTAACTGACCTTGTGGGTAAACAAACTTTCAAGGTCATGAGCCCTTCAGATTTGAAGCCTTTCCTCTTACATCAGTTGACTTAGCAATACTTCCTCCTACAAACCCATCTTTTTTTTATGTCCTCATACCACTGAGTCTGCAGAAGCAGTCCTGTCTTGAAAAAGCAAGCAGGAAAACCAGAGATGACATTGAGAGAGAAAGGGAAGTACTTGAGAGAGTCCAACAGAGATGAGGAAAAAGAGATAAGGAAAAACTTCTTTACTTTGAGGTTGATGGAGCAGTGGAGCAGGCTGCCCAGAGATGTCATGGAGTCTCCTTCTCTGGAGATACTCAAAACACATCTGGTTTGTTATAGAAGACACACCGTCAGGTAGAGATGATTGAACATCCCCAGGAGCAAAGTTTTAAACCCAGGTATCCAATTTCCCAGGAGACTATGTAAGACTCCATGGTAGAGAACTGTTACTGTTCTCTGACCTACATAATCATTTAAGTATTTCATGCAAAGTGGATCTGCTCAGGTAAAAAAGAATGACAGTGTCCTCTCCCAGTATATTTCCAGTCTTTAGCCTGAGATATACAAAGCTGCAATTCCAGGAGGTCAAGGAATAGAACAGGAAACAACTGAAAGAAGTCTCCTCAAAAACATAAGGTTCAACTATTTTTTTTTTCATGATCTTGTTCTCATGCATGTTCTTCTGGAATGTTAGATTATCCTGGTTGTTACTGCACACAGTTTGTTTGTACTGAAGCATTGCAAGAGGTGTTTATCTTTTGTGTCTTCAGTGGTTTTTATTCCTGAGAAAGACTAATTGAAATCTGTCTCCTATTCATCTTCCTGCTCTGTGGGATATCATGTCTGAGTTAAATTTAGGTAGAACTTCAGAGCTGATGTAATATACCTGGAGGATTTTCCTACTTTTAATAAAGCAGAGCATCCTTAGAGTTATAGAACTGTTCCTGGAGGAATCAATAGAAAGAAATGTTCATCATTGCTTAATGGAAAACCGTAGTCCTCCTGCTAAGAGAGGAATGCAGCACCACAGGATTTTTATTTCCTTTACTTTATATGACAAAAGAGTTGCTTCCAAATTCTCTGAGGCTGTAGAAACTCCGTGTACCTGGAAAATAGAAATTATTCTCCTCAAAGGATTGAATTTGAGGAGGAAAATTAAAAGAAACAAATGCAGGTTTATGTACCAATGCAGAATAAATTATTCCTCTGAGGACATAAATGTCTTCTAGGAAAAAAGGGTGGGCCACAGAGGAAAACAAGTTTGAACTCTTGTCTGTTTTGCAAGAAAGCTCAGTAAGGGTGAGGTTTCTGAGAATTTTAAGAAGTCTTTCTGGAAATAACAGACTGAGAGAGTTGGAGCTCTTCAACCTGGAGAAGAGAAGGCTTTGAGGAGACCTGATAGTAGCCTTCCAGTATCTGAAGGGGGCATACTGGAAGGCTGGGGAGGGATTATTTACAAGGTTTTGCAATGACAGGACAAGGGGCAATGGGTCTAAACTGGTAGAGGGGAGATTTAGACTGGATGTTAGGAGGAAGATCTTTACAAGGAGGGTGGTGAGACACTGGCACAGGTTGCCCAGGGAGGTTGTGGCTGCTCCCTCCCTGGAGGTGTTCAAGGCCAGGTTGGACAAGGTCTTGAGTGACCTGTTCTAGTGAGAGGTGTCCCTGCCTATGGCAGGGGGTTGGAACTAGATGATCCTTGAGGTCCCTTCCAACCTTACCATTCTATGATTCTAATAATGCTCAGTTTCAGTTTGTGGCATGCAAATATTTAGTTATTTGTGTTCAGAAACAATGAATTATAGCTTTAAGATCAAATAGAACAGTACTTAGTGCTATGCCCTATGCTAAATGGTGTAGTTCTGACTACCTGAAGTAATAGATTAGATCTATTGTTTTTCATGATTTCATCCAGTTTATCTGATCTTCAGGCTACAAGATTCTGCTGCATTAGAACTGTGAGTTTGGGTATGGGTAACAAACCAGCAAAGAATTTGTAGCTCTGAGAGTGTCAGACAACATTTAATATTCCCTGATCATCCTCAACTCCAATATGGAGAAGAACAGGAGTTTACTGCACTGCAGGAACAGTTCTGGCATGTTTAATGTAGACAAGGGCAGCTTGCATGCCTGATGTATGCAACAAAGAAGAAAAAGCTGGAGAAAAAAAATCACAGTTTAGGGAAAGGAGATGCTGCTGCTCAGCCTGTGGCAGATGTGGATGAAGCCAAAACCGTGTCTCATCCTGTCCAGCCACAGCCCGGCACTGTGTGGAGTGTTGGCGCTGGTTGTGGCTGAAAGGCATCTTTCAAACTGCAAAATGCTGCGTGAGGTTGACTCGTTCTGAAGTTACCTGACAGCTTCCTTCTGCAAGTCATGAGCTTCCATGAATTATACCTGCTTTGAGCTGGGGAATTGTTTGAGATAGAGTGTAATCCAAGAAAAGTATCCAGTTGGAGCTGAGCACAGCCCAGTGACAGAGAATCCATCAAGGTGTTTAAGCCATGCAGTCGTTGATCACTTTGCTCTTAACTGTGTGCCTCATTTTTCACCTGAATTTGTCTGAATTTGTCTGGTGTCAAATTCCAAGCATTGATCTCTGCTGGAAGGCTGAAAAACCTATCATTCAAAATATATGGTAGGGGAAGAAACTGATGCTTGATAAATACAGGTCTGTAGTAATGTCACTTCCATTTTTTTTCCACTTTTCCTACCTTTGACATTTAATGTCAGGAAAAAATGTTAACACCTGCTGCAGAGGTTTGGAATGGATTTACTGCTGCTGTGGAGGTAGATCTTCTGTAGGTGTAGCCATGTCTGATAAAAAGTGACCTGTTGCCATTAGGAGTCTAGTCCTGGTGGCACTGTGGGCTCCTTGGCTGTCAGAGACAGCAAGTTTGTGCTTGCATGGCTGACCTTGCTGAACTTACTCAAGGGACTTAACTGCTCTAGGGATCTGAACCCCCTCTCATCAGAACTTGTACCTGAAAGAATTAGAGGAGGGTAACTGTTATTGGTGATTCCCTTTTGAAAGGAACAGGGGGCCAGCTGGACCTTCCCCACAGGGAATTCTGCTGCCTCCCTGGAGACCAGGTCAGGAATGTTACCAGAAGGCTACCTGAGGTAGTGCAGCCCTCTGATTACTATCCCTTGTTGGTTATACAGGTAGGAAATGATGAGGTCGATACCAGAGTTCTAAAAGCAATCAAAAGGGACTTCAAGACACTGGGGAAAGTAGTTGAGGGATTGGGGGCTCAGGTGATCTTTTCATCAATACCTTAGTTGCATGTTGGAATGCTGAGAGGAACAGGAAATCATGCCTGACTAACAAGTGGCTCAGAGGCCACATGCACACAGTATGGGTAATAAACAAGAGGAGCTGGAAGCCCTGGTACAAGAGGAAAACTATGATGTTGTGGCCATCACAGGAACATGGGATGGCTCACACAAGTGGAACACTGTAAACAATGGCTGCAGACTCTTTGGAAGAGACAGGCGAGGGAGAAGGGGTGGAGGAGTGGCCCTAGATATTAGGGAGGCTCTGGATGTCATGAAAGTAGAGATTAAGGATGATCAGGTTGAGTCCCTATGGGTGAGAATTAGAGGGAAGACCAACAAGGCTGACATCCTGGTTGGAGACTGTTATAGGCCAGGAAGAAGAGGCTGATTTATTATTCTTTAAGCAGCTGGAGGCTGCCTAAAGATCAGTTGCCCTTGCCCTTGTGGGCAACTTTAACCTGACAGACATCTGCTGGGACTCTTACACTGCAGAGAGGAGGCATTCTAGAAGGTTCTTAGAGTCTATGAAGGACAACTCTTATCTCAGCTGTTACATGAGCCTACCAGGGGTGCAGCCCTGCTTGACCTGCTGCTCACAAATAGAGAAGGGCTGGTGGGAGATGTGGTGGTTGGAGGCTGCCTGGGGTCCAGTGACCATGAAATTAGAGAAATTTCAGTATATGGTAAAACCAGGAGGGGCATCACCAAAACCTCCACACTGGATATCCAACTTTGGCCACAACAACCCCAAGCGGTGCTACAGACTGGGGACAGAGTGGCTGGAGAGCAGCCAGGCAGAGAGGGACCTGGGGGGACTGGTAGGTAGTAGCTGAAGATGAGGCAGCAGTGTGCCCAGGTGGCCAGGAGATCCAGTGGCATCCTGGCCTGCATCAGAAACAGTGTGGCCAGTAGGACCAGGGAGGTTTTTATGCCCCTGTATTCAGCACTGGTCAGGCCACACCTTGAGTCCTGTGTCCAGTTCTGGGCCCCTCAATTCAAGAGGTATGTTGAGGTACTGGAAGGTCTCCAGAGAAGGACAACGAAGCTATTGAGGGACCTGGAGCACAGCCCTGTGAGGAGAGGTTGAGGGAGCTGGGGATGTGGAGCCTGGAAAAGAGGAGGCTCAGGGCAGACCTCAGTGCTGTCTACAACTACCTGAAAGGAGGTTGTAGCCAGGTGAGGTTGGTCTCTTCTCCCAGGCAACCAGCAACAGAACAAGGGGACACAGTCTCAAGTTGTGCCAGGAGATGTCTAGGCTGGATATTAGGAGGAAGTTCTTGACAGAGAGAGTGATTGGCATTGGAATAGGCTGCTCAGGGAGGTGGTGGAGTCGCTGTCTCTGGAGGTGTTCAAGACAAACCTGGATGGGATATTTAGTGCCATGGTCTGGTTGATTGGCTAGGGCTGGGTGATAGGTTGGACTGGATGAGCTTGGAGGTCTCTTCCAACCTGCTTGATTCTATGATTCTGTGCTTCTAACTTACTAGAACAAAGCAAGTGTTGGCTACAGTCTCTGATCGCCAGCTATGAAGATATATTATGTTTCTTAATTTATTTTTCCCTGATCCATATCTCTTCTTATAAAATTCAAATTAATTCTTACCACTTAGGAGTCAGCAAATTGCCTGTTTATTGCCTGGGGAACTGATCAGAATGGCAGTTCTGTGGAATGATATTACTGAAGTTTGAATAAACAAGTTCACTTAGAGTAGTGTCTGTCATAGTTTTAACAGAAAACGAAGGTGTAAAAAAGCACTGCTCTTTTAAATCATGATAAAACATTAGAGAAAATAAGAATAACTTACTTGAACATTAGAGTCTGGTTATGTGAAAGAACTGAGCTCTGCAGGGCTTTGGCATTTAAGTATCTCTGTGGAGCTGGCCTAGAATCCTGTACCTTGGGCACCAAAATGATGGATTCATGGCTTCTGTGTGCAGACTCCAAATGAAATTCAAGGATAAAAGAAAGAAAAATTGAGAGAAGAATAAGTAAGGAGGGGAACAGCCAGTTCTCTTGCCTAGAATATACTATAGATGTGTGATTAAACACAACAGCCTATTGAGAGAAAAAACAGAAGCAAAAGTACAATAATGGTGGCAAAAGGACAAAGGGAATAGGCTGGGAAAATGTGCAGAAAAAAATGTGACTGGAGGTACTAGTGATGCAGAGGGAGAGTAATTTCTCCTCGTTGAGAGGTTGTGAGGCTAGATGGTAAACTAACCTGAATCGATTTGGGTGTAGTTAAATTTAAATTCACAGCTGCTGGAGAAGTTGATTTGCAGAGATCTGCTGCTTCACCAGATACACCTACAGGTCCTCAACACTGCAGCTAAGTTGTTTTTCCTGTTGTGCTTCGGTCTGCTTTCTAAACAGAAACATCACAGGATGGTCCTAATGTTACTCCACTGGGCAAAATGGTTTCCATCTTAAATTCTTTGCGTAGTTGGATTGATGGAGAGAGAAATGAGAATAAGGAGGCTATCTTCTAGCCTTCCAGAGCAAGTTTTTTTTCCTTAATACATTCTCATGTTTGTCCAGTTTGACTTTAAATTATTTAAAGTATGGACATCCCTGAGGCATTCCAGCTTTGTAACTAGAATCTCAATGAGCCCTCGGTTCGTGGACTAAAACCTGCTGCCTGCCTCTGAGAGCTGCGTTTGTCTATTTGGGATGGGCCTTGGACCACGGAATATAAATTGTTCATGGCCAGCCACAGGGATTGAACATGACCTAATGATCTAAGCTGTGGATTTCAGCTTAAAGCAAACCAGCTGACAATGTGTGCATTAATTTTGAAGTACCATTCTGTGAGGGCCGTGGGGAGGATTGGTTTCAGTGAAGCCTAGATTACGGCTGCTGTATTTAGATGTTATTAATGGCATTATGCATGATCTGTGATTTGGCATTCCTCTCAAATGCCGGTTTACAGATCAATGTACAGAGTAGTGAACTCCTTCCTTTTAAGGAGCTAAGTCAATGGAAATCCCCAAAGAAGTATTGGACTCAATGATGATCAGTTAGTGATAACAGGTCAGCAGGGCTGCTTTTGCAGCTTCAATTGTGGATGTGTATTTTACCATCAGGAACAGTCTTGCAGAGCTTGCCTTCCCAGTTTTCTTTCCTTCCTAGCTTTCTGTCCCTCCTGGGAGCGAGCATGAAGTGTGGCTGAACTTTGCCAAATGTTACTTTTCTGCTTCTGTGTTGTTGCTGGGAAACTGCATAGTTTGTAGAGGCATTGAGAAGATTTGCATCATGATCCTTGCTGCACCACAAGGTGTGTCTTGTGCCAAGATGTGCGTATGCTGTTCTGTTATACATATCATAAACGCATAGGCTGGAAGGAGCATTCAGAGCAATGCATGGAATCAAAACAGCCAAACTCCTCCATTGCTGAGGCCTCTCAGATTCTTCCTTGCACAGCACAGCAGAAGAAAACGTCTTTATGAGTTGAGCAATTAACTATTCTGGAGAAATGGAACAGGTAAGTACTGATGTACAGCACCAATACTGCTGATTCCCAGCATTTGTAAACTCAAACTTGAACAATGTGAGGTTTGCTGAAGATTATCAGGAGATTAAACAATTCAAAGTGTCCTTAAGGCCTTTTAAGAATTGCTTCTATGATTTTAGGCATCAGTTCTATGATTTAGGTTCTAAAACAAAGCTGAAAGTAAATTCCAGTTCTAAAACAGAGCAGAGTGCATAGTGGATTACACCAAAGATCAAAATAGTTTCTTTTTTCATCATCTCTTTGCCAGTTGTCAACAGCAGTTGCCTAGAGAAAGAGTCGGAGTGTGAGCAGGTTTCGTAGCCCCTCCTTCATGTCTCCCAGCAGCCTGTGGCTGAGGGCATATCTGTGCTGAAGGTTGTGTCACTGGACTTTTCATACAAACCTCTGGCATACACAGTATCCTGGGGCAGAGAGCTTCATAGTTTAACTATCTGCTGTTAGGAAGGCAAAAGAACAAAATAAAGAGGTTTCTTTGTAGGAAGAGGAGAACATAATGGTAGCATTGCTGTTCCTGCACACTTGAGCCCTGGCATTCCCTGTTTCTGCTTGCCTTACCCCTGCACTGAAGCCATTGCTTCTGTAATTCCACACAGGACCAGATCAACCCCCTATCTTTCCAATACATCACTGAGGTTATCTGGGGTTTTTCTTGGTTGTTTTTTGGGTGTTGGTTTTTTTTGTTTTTTTTTTGGGGGGGCACAGTGGAATAGTTCTGTTTATGTTCTGTCTCAGTATATCAAGAAGCAAGGCTCCCCTCTGCATTCTAAATCATTGCCTAGTAACGTGAGAGAAACAGGGTTTGACAGAGGCTGACCTTGTGTCCAGTCAGAGCAATGCATGGGCACAATGCAACCAATTTGCTGAACTATTCTAAGCAAGAAGTGTATTATTATTTAGTAGTGAGGTGAAGAACTCAGTCTGTTTCCCAGAGTGAGGGTGAGCAGCAAATATTCTGGAAGTGTCTGGCTTGTGTTAGCAGTATATTTGAGATACTTGTTGCGAGAAGTAGAGATGAGGAGGGCAGATGAAATTACTCTGAAGTTAAGGTGCTGCTTCCCTAGACTGTGTATGTGAAGCCAGCTTTGCTGCTTCTCTTGCCCTCATGCTGTGAGTTTTTGCTGGAGTGGAGAGAGAAAGCACCAGTCTTTCCAGAGCAGTGTGATGGAGACTTGACTCTGATTTTTAACTCCCAGAGGAGAATTGTGTAAAACTCGTTTGAATTTCAAGCTGGTGTAGAGGTTCTCCACATTTTCAGGAAGAAAGGAAGATAGAAGAAAGGGAACACAAACAGAAAGAGAGAGAAAGTGACAGTGCAGAGAGAAAGGATAAATGAATAGATGTGTCATTGCTTTTCGCCCAAGAGGCTTTGCCACCAGGCTGCCATGCTTGTGCATTGCAATGCATTTTTCAAACTGTATGGTGGTTTGAAACCATGTCTGCTATTGGAGACGAAGTGAAAGTGAAAAAGCTGTCTGCCTTCTGCCCTGAAATTCACTCCTTACCTTGGCTGTAAGCCACTAAACCACAATTCAAATAGCATGAACAGGATGTGTCACTGAAATGAAGATCAGAGTGTTCCCTCAAATCCTCCAGTTGTGGCCTCCAGAGGCCCAGTGACAGAAGGTAAGTCCTGAGTGTGGCTTATATCCCTTGGGCACTGAAATACAGGTAAAAGACCTTACAAGCATAGTCAGAGTTTTATGGCAGGATAAGGAGATGAAATCAAGAGTATAAAGCAAGTGACAGAACTGCAGGCAAGACAATTACAAGTAAGCTACCTGTGCTTTTTTCTCCCTCATTTTCCATTACTTTGATACTAAGAACAGGGCTCAGCACTATCAGCAGTAAACAATTGTTCTCTGTGTCTCCAAGCCATTCAGCATGTCTTCAGTAAATCAACAATTTGATGGGAGTTGCAGCATCAGAAGTTCTGCTTTGTGTTAACGCTGCCCTCCACAGCAGCGGATTACATGGGCTGATGAAGCCACACTGTTTATACTCTTAGCTGCAAATTTAGGGCCCAAGCAGCTCCCTACATTGGCTCTTTTGGCCCTACTGCTGCACAATTTCAGTCCTAATTGCTAGGAGACTGGTGCCTCAAATAAAAGATTTTAGAAGATCATTGTTTTTTGAGTTGCCTCCTGATGATTCATCATCCTCAAGGCATTTGCCAGTGACAGAGCTCATCTCCCTGATGAGTTTTGTCTTTTGCTGTGGGATCTTTCTCTTGCAAGCTGTGCTGAACTTAATTGCCTGAGCTTGTAGTACTGGCTAGTTAGATGGCAAGGTACTCTGAATTTGCCTGCTGTTATGAGTGCTAGTTGTGCACCACATTTGCTATTTCTCTGTTACCTGTTAAGTGATGACACCTCTTCAGCTCCATAGCAAACCTAAGCCTCTTCAGTATCACATTGACTGGAATCTGTGCCTACATCTATTGTGTCTACACTTCCAGAGACCCACCTGACCTTGGTATTGGATGTGCAACTGCTGGCAGTCAGTCAGTTTACACACTCTGTCCCCCAGGCTCAGGGCTAGGAGCTCGGGTCATTCTTCATGGGACTCTTGGCTCAGCAAAAGTCCCATGGCTCCTTCCAGAGAAGGGCAACGAGGCTGGTGAGAGGCCTTGAGCACAAGCCCTATGGAGAGAGGCTGAGGGAGCTGGGATTGGTTAGCCTGGAGAAGAGGAGGCTCAGGGGAGACCTTCTTGCTGTCTACAACTACCTGAAGGGTGGTTGTGGCCAGGAGGAGGTTGTTTTCTTCTCTCAGGCAACCAGCACCAGAACAAGAGGACAGTCTCAAACTGTGCCAGGGGAAGTTTAGGCTGGAGGTGAGGAGAAAGTTCTTGACTGAGAGAGTCATTGACTGCTGGAATGGGCTGCCCAGGGAGGTGGTGGAGTCAGCGTCCCTGGAGGTGTTCAAGGCAGGTTTGGACATGGCACTTGGTGCCATGGTCTAGTCTTGAGGTCTGTGGTGATGGGTTGGACTTGATGATCTTTGAGGTCTCTTCCAAACTTGGTGATACTGTGATACTGTGAAAAGATCCATATTCTCATACTGTAATGGCTTAAGCATGTACTAGTGGGAGGTGTCCCTGCCCTTACCATTCTATGATTCTATGTGCTTAAAACTGAACACATATAAGGGCTTTGCTGAGTCAGGGAAAGTGAGAGCAGGCTGTTGTGCTATGAATAACAATGAAAGCCAGAAAAGCTTTTTAAGGACATCATCAGCTTGAAAATCACACTCTGCCTGAAAATTGTATCTGTTCTAATTAGCAGTAGCCCTGTGACTGAGCGAAAGTAGCAGAGCATAAAATGTCTCTCCTCTTGGGTTGATAATTGTTCTCTTGATTGTGCTTTGAGCTCTGTTGTTCTTACTGCTTTATTTGGTATTTTTTGTGCCTGCTTTGCCTTCATCTGGTACACTAACAAGATGGCCTTGTTCTTACATGTGGCATACTCTTTGCCTTAGGCTATGCAGACAGGCACATCCCCAAGCAGCAGAAGGAGGACTCGCGTTGCTCTTGCAGTGTTGGGTTTCTGCAGGTATCTCACTTTCCTGGTGAATTCTTTGAGAGCAGAGGAACTTGTGTGATAAGGTTCAGGATCAAACAGGTAGCTCTCATTTCACTGAGCAATAGTAGCCCATCCATTGGATGGGAGTTAAGAGATTTTTATTTTTTTATGTCTCTCATGGCAATAATGGGGAACGAAAATTAATAAACTCATCTCTGGTTCTAGTCTGGGAGCAGAGGGCAAGTTCTGGGGAAGGGTAAAACTTGTCTTTCTTAGAATCATAGAGCTGTTTCAGTTGGAAAAGACCTCTAAGATCATAGAGCCCAACCACCACTGGGGGCTATTTCTGGGTTGCTTACTGTGTATTGTCATGTGGCCCCACAGGCATTTGTGTCACTGGCAGAGGATGGATAAGGCAGGACATCTTTTGACTGTGGTGTCAGCTTAATGCCCGTCAAAGTATCTTTGTAGCTACAGTGTTAGCACTTCAGGCAAGTGGGTCCTGCTGTGATGAGAACAAAGGAAGTGCAGTTAACCAGTTTCTCAGCTGCTTCCAGTCCTTTAGCTACTTTCCAGCTCCAGATAAGTGCTCTGTGGGTCACGTGGAGCCTGTATTTAAGAATTCTCTGTAAGTTCACGCTCAACTCTGCCTCCATGGTGTGGCTACCAGCCTGGGACTGGAAGCTTGTGGCATGAAGCCATTGGGCGGGGAAGAAATTGTGATTTATGGGCCTCTCCTCTACCTTTCTACCTGCCTGTGCAGATGTGTCTCAGCATGGCAGGCTTTGTGCCAAGCCTTGCCGCTGCCTAGCAATCTGCAAGGGAATGGAAAAAAACCCCAAACAACCCAACCCACTGAAAATTCTAGTAACTCCTCAGTTTTCAAAGAGAATGCAGTGCATGCACCCAACAGCTCTTAGCAATGATGTCAGGACATCAACAAATTCTGGCCACCAGTCGAAAAATCTGGTGACCTGCCGATTTCTGCTCCTCCAGTGCTATTTTGGTTTTGATTTATAGCACTTGTAAAGGTATATATGCTACAACCATGTGAAAGTTTTGCACAGTGGAAGGAGGCATGCCCTGTTTATATAGTTTAGATAGAAACTGACTTTTTGTGCTAACCTGTTTGGAAAAATGGCTTTAAATGTAGCTGTTGAATATGAAGGTTTAAAAAAGGGCTTTTTCTAAGGATCATGTGCATATCTGCATTTCACAGTTTTCCCTTTGTCTGAGGAAGATTTCAGTTGTACAAATGTGGTAAGTTTAGGACCCTGATCGTGCCAATCATTTATTGTCCCCATAACGTTTGGGTTTTTTGTTTGTTTGTTTGTTTTTAAAATTTATTTATTTTTGCCTGGTGAGTTCACAGTAGCACAGCCCAGACTGTGACATGTGTAGGTCAACTTTGCAGATGTGGGTCAGATATGGACTCCAGAATATTCTTCTATACAGCAGCCTGACTGGCCGAGGTGTTGGTTCTTTAAGTGGCAGAAGGATGGAACTGGACAATAATTCTGTAGGACTGTGTGACCAGTCTGGAAAGAGTGTTTGCTTCCACAGAAGAGGAGAAGGGTGAACATGACAGGAATTGTTTGTGTGCATAATGCACAGTGCTTTGTTTTTTGCCGGTATTGCCTGGTGAGTTCACAGTAGCACAGCCCAGACTGTGACATGTGTAGGTCAACTTTGCAGATGTGGGTCAGATATGGACTCCAGAATATTCTTCTATACAGCAGCCTGACTGGCCGAGGTGTTGGTTCTTTTAGTGGCAGAAGGATGGATCTGGACAATAATTTTGTAGGACTATGTGACCAGTCTGCAAAGAGTGCTTGCTTCCACAGAAGAGAAGAAGGGTGAATATGTCAGGAGTTGTTTGTGTGCATAATGCACAGTGCTCCTTAGGGTAGGTACCATGAAACAGAAGTTTAAAAAACCCTCTCTCTCTCTCTCTCTCTCTTTTTTTTTTTTTTTCTCCCTTCCCCCCCCAAACACCATAGGAAGTTATAAATAAAATTCAAAGCATGCAGATAAATTTATTTTCACTTACATGTTTCGTTGCAATCTATGTGCAAATAAGCAACCCCCCTCGTGTGCATAAATGTGTGGCACTAATGGCATTTAGTCAGCAGAGGGCAGGGTTTGCTGAGCAGAAATTCTTCCGAAGAGAAATAAGACTCGGAAAAGGGCTACCAAGCCCCCGAAGGAGGAGTTGTGAAGATGTCAGTGCATCAATACTTACACTACTACCACTCTGCCCTCCGCCTCTCCACTTTAATTCAACCATACTTAGTTTCACCTTTTGCTTTCGTACTTAAATCTCCTTGGGAAAAAAAAAATCTTTCTGTGTTTCCACATACAGCATACTAAATCTGCTTCAGTTAAGCTATTTAGGATGTATTTATAAGCACTGCACTTCCAGGGACTATGTTTTAGTTCAAAAATATAGTTTTGGTAAATCATTATTGGCCGTATTATATCTTTGGGGAGCTATTTAAAAAGTGATGGAGTTCAACAAAGTAAAATTGAAATACAGAGAGAACTATGGAAAGTTTTTCTGAGCTGTAAAAAACTTGCAGGAAGGAGTTTGAATTCAGTGATCAAGAATAAATTCTGGAATTTCTTACCCTAGCATTGTAATACGTACCAGACAAAGCAAGTTAGGGAGTCTTCTTTGTTGGCAGTCACAGTATCACAGTATCACCAAGGTTGGAAGAGACCTCAAAGATCATCAAGTCCAATCCATTACCACAGACCCCAAGACTAGACCATGGCACCAAGTGCCATGTCCAAACCTGCCCTGAACACCTCCAGGGACAGTGACTCCACCACCTCCCTGGGCAGCCCATTCCAGCAGTCAGTGACTCTCTCAGGCAAGAACTTTCTCCTCACCTCCAGCCTAAACTTCCCCTGGCGTAGCTTGTGACTGTCCTGTTGTTCTGGTGCTGGTTGCCTGAGAGAAGAAAGTAACCTCCTCCTGGCCACAACC
>VWZE01006809.1:46969-90854 GCA_013396675.1 Eubucco bourcierii | reverse complement strand
GGGGGGGGGGGGGGGGGGGGGGCGCGTGGGGGGGGGGAATGCCATGAAGATCATAGTTTTTACTGTAAAAGCAAAATCTTCTTCTAGATACTAAAATGTGGTAAAAGCTGCCCTTTAAAATATAGATTCCGAAGCATCAAGTGTGGTACCAGAAGGCTGTATCCTTGAAATTAGGATTTTGCTTGTATGATATCCTGAACTCTGCTATTTATTTACAGGGGAAATTTCCAAGTCAGAACGTTTCAAGTAATTGTTTTTCTTGTTGGTATTTTACATCTCTTCTGCTTCTTATACAGAACTATTTTATGACTTCCCTTAATAGTAAAACAAAATTTGACAACAGTGAAAAGGTTCTGATTTGAACTCCAGAAAGACAAATTAATAGGCAAGAGCAGCAGCCACCTTAACCTTTCATTCCTAGCTATCCAGTGCTTCTAGTTGTGCTATTTGAGCTATGGAAGCTTTCTTGATAAAACACTTCTTAATGCCAAATGCTAATTATTCATGGGAATATGCTTTGCTGTAGCCCCAGGTCGTTGTACAAAATGACAGCTTTTGATATTACTAAATAAAATACTACATTGTTTCTCCCGTGGCATTTTAGTGAAAATGCAGATTTTTTTAAGGTCATTCCATTAGTAATGAACCTAAAATGTTCTTTTTTTTTTTTTTTCTTTTTTCTTTTTTTCTGGTGTCTTGTTTTCCTGTGTTAGGCTTGAAAACAAATTTCTGAGTATATTTTCTTTTCTGCAGAGTTTGTTGGAGTTTCTTGAACTTTGAAAGTCTATTTTCTCTACTTAGGTTAAAAAAAATCCCCAAGTCTTGTATGATTGCTAGGAGGAAATCTATGATGAAAAAGCTGGGAGGGATTTCAGCTCATTTTGTGTCTGTGAAGATCTAAGTGTATTTACCCTTCATTGGTTATATGACTCTTCATCCCACATCACTTACTTTTCAATTAACAATGTTTTTTTTTTCCAATTCCATGCTCTTTGGGGAACATATTTTTATTACTTCAGGAATCCTCTGCTGCTTTTTACAGCTACTTAGATTATTTTAAATACTTTCCTTGTGAGTTATGAAAATCTCTAGCTACTACAGCAAGACCTGGTCTTCCCCAGAGAGATATTTTAACTCATACCTGCAGACTTGATCCTCAACCATATGAACCAGCAGGGAATTTTGCCAGTAAAAAAAAAAATCAGTTTGGTTTAGGACATGGTTTAATGGCCATGGTGGTGTTAGGTCAATGGTTGGACTCAAGGATCTATGAGGTCTTTTTCATCCAAAGTAGTTCTGTGTTTCTATTATTCCATAACACTATGGAGATATATCCCGGCCACATGAACTTAGCCTCTGGTGTTTATGTAGATAAAGACAAGGCAGTGCCTCAACTTCTGATAGGAATTTCATCCCTTTGGAGTAGGTTGAAGCCATTGACCTGTGCAGGGTCATGACTGCTTGGGCTTTTTAGTCTGGAGAACAGAGGTATGAGAGGGGATTTAATAAATGTTTATAAATATCTGAGGGCTGGGTGTCAGGAGTGCGGGGATAGACTCTGCTCACTTGCTCCCTGTAATAGGACAAGGAGCAATGGATGCAAGCTGCAGCACAGGAGGTTACACCTCAACAGAAGGGGGAACATCTTTACTGTAAAGGTCACAGAGCACTGGCACAAGCTCCCACGAGAGGTTGTGGAGTCTCCTTCTCTGGAGAATTTCAAGAGCTGTCTGGATGTGTTCCTTTGTGACCTGAGCTAGATTGTATGGTCTTGCTCTGGCAAGGGGGTTGGACTTGATGATCTCTTTGGATCCCTTCCAATCCCTAACATCCTGTGGTCCTGTGTGCTGGCACAAGATCAGCCTTTGCAAAGCCTGTCCTCATTTGGTGTGCTATTGCAGGATGTCTCTTGTCTTACTTCATCCATTTACTGTTGCTCCAGAGGAACATTTGCTCTCCCAACAACGACTCTAAATGCCATTAAAGATTTGAAATGGTTAAATACAGCCCCTTTTCCTGTACCACTACTAACAAAAAGCACCTTCTGGTCTTGTATTAGCTTCATGCCAAAGCACATCTCTAGCTGCTACTGGTGTGTCGTCTTCAAAGGATGGCTGCCATCCTTGCTTACTTCTCTGCAGAGAGCAAAAACCCTTTGAAAGTACCTTCTGGCTCATCTGAGTAATGAGCTCTTGAAAAAAAAAGAAAAAAAAGAAAACACAAAACCCCAACCCGAGAGTCAGCTCAGTGGTTCAGAATTTTACTGGGTTCTGTGTAATTAATTAAGATTTTTTTAAACGTTGGTTGCTCTGCCAGTCTGTGTATCTAGGTTGTGCCAGTTTCCAGGATTCCCCTCCACCCCCATCCCCGCCCCTCGCCCCGGTTCCTTGCACAGACGTGAGCAGCTGCAGCAATGGAAGACTTCTTTGTAGAGGAGGCAGCTCCAGTGGAACAGGTAGGCGGGCTGGGGTGGGCACTCAGCACCCTCAGCATGCTGCTGTGCCTGGCAATATTTGAAGCCAGTAGACCTAGGCTCCAAGCAGTTTGCAAGCTCTTGCTACCTGCAAACAGGCAGGGATGATAAACTCTCTTGGAGACACATCAGGTGTGGCTGAGAGCAGCCTCTAATCCTGGATGAAGATGCCCTAAACTTCCCCAGGTGATCATAAAACCTCTATTCACATAGGGTGAGTACTGGTGTAGGCAGCGCTTTCTCTTCCAGGGAGGTGGGGATTCAGCAGGAGTAGTGCTGAGCAAAGAAGCTCTGAAGCCTTGTGGGACTGGCACAGGAGAGTGTGCAGGAGTTTTCCTGCACAGGCCTGAGTGCTATGGATGTTTCAGTGCTCCCTGCTCAGACAGGTCAGTTGGCACCCTTATTGCTTCTCTGACTTTTCCTTTTCACGTTGTGTTGGAGCTGGATAACTGAGGACATTGTTGCAGCACAGCTTACTCTACTGAGTTAATTTACCTTATCTTGACAAGCAATGTTTTCTTTGTATGTGATTGTTCTCTCCTATTCTTTTTGGTGTGTTGGTTAGTCTTCAGCTGTTTACACCTCTGCTAACACTCTTGCCTTGCTCCTGCTGCAGATGAGTGTATTGCTGGGCAAGAGATACCCTTAGACAAAATGATTTGTAGTGATTGTTGTGTGAAGGAGAAATCTGAAGCTGGTTAATGTCATGGAGTTTGACCTAAAGGATGCAGTGCTGCAAGTCCTTTGGGTCAAACTTGATTTGAACAACAATTTCTTCATTAGGAGAAATAACACAGCAGGAGTCACCCATTTTATTTCTCTCTTTCCACTGTACTGGTGCTGTAGTGTTGGAAGAGTTGTACATTAGTGCTGATCTGGGTTGTCTGAGGTGTAACTCTACAAACCGAGATTTTTAAGGTGGAAAATAATGTTGAATAAATGCTAATTATTTCAATTGGCTTTTTATCTGATGGACATACTTTGAAATGAGCTTTTCTCTTTGACCACACTGGGAATGTGGTCTGAATTTTGCTGCTATTTGAATAACTCCTAAAAGGCTTGTCTGCATTAGCAGTATCAGAACTCATTGCACTCTTCTAGTGATTTTAATCCAGAAGATAGCATGGAGGAAATACTAGCTGAGAGCACACAATATTCTAGGCTGACAGATAAATTTGTAAGTATAGGAGAAATCTGTACAGTGGATAGGAGTCACTGGCACCAGTGCTGCTGGTGCATGCTATGGTGGTGCGAGGCCTGGTTATCAGTGCTGTGCTCAAGTGATGGTTGGCCCTGAAATGCATCTCTCAGCTGACTCCTGGGCAGACTCAGGATGCAGAAAGGTAGGAACTCATTGTTCTGAACTCTACTGCGTGGATACAGAGTTATTCACCCATTGGACCTTCAGTCCTTCACTGTGAATGTGTGATAATTGCTTTCCTTACTGCCTGGGCATGTGGTGAGGCTAGATACTTCACATGTCTTCCAGATGCTATGGGTATGCTATGTTAGGGTATGCTATGCCTTAAATGGGTAGACTATGTTCGCTTCATGCCTAAAATGGTGTTTTGGACGTGATGAAGTCTGTGCCTCCGATTAGAGAAATTGAAGAATTTGAGCATGCTCAGTAGCTTTGGAAGAACTGCTCAGGATATTATCACCCAATGATAATATTTTGAAGTGGAAGATTGATGCTTTTTGGAGTCATGTCATGTCTCCTGACTTCTTTGAAGTGAAAACCCATTGTTTCTGAACTAATTTGGCAAGTGAATGTACATGGAGCTTGGCAGTTTTTCTTTATGGCTAGCTGATGATATCTATGAGAAGAGTGAAGAGTTACATTCCTGTGTTAAATAATGAAGCAGGCACATCAGTAATAAGCTACCACTTCTTTAAGCAGATTTATTTGAGTGATTTAGCTATAAGCTCATAACTCACTCTATACGGGCAATTCTCTTGTGCTGGACAGCTCGTTTTCATCTGCATTGATGCAGGTGTTTGGCTGCCAAAGCAGAGCAGGACTCCAGCTTACTGTTAATTTCAATCTTAATTTATAACTTTGCAAGTGCCCTGTTTAATTGCCTCTTTCCCCTGGGAGTGGTGTGGCAGCATGTAAAGGGCACTCTAGGACCTCTACAAGGGGTTATGTTCAGACATTTGTTTTAGAAGAACTCCTGGAAGGAGGTACTGGGGAGGAATTGGGCAAATTCTGAACTAAGGAATTTCTTTTTATGTTTAGTTTGTTTGTTTAGTAGAAAGACCTTACTTACAATGATCATAACTTAGTCTGGATTTCTATGTGCTTGCACACCTTTTTTGAAAAGGCTGATAATTTAATGGGAGAAGAGAGTTTGTGCTGTAGTTGCATATTTGTTTTGGAAGCATTTTGCGTAATGGAATAAGGAGGACAATTAAAGTTTGCAAAACTGGTAATGGCAAGCAGCTTCGATGAGAACAGGCATAGAGGTTCAGATGAGCATGATAAACTTGAGTGGCAATGTGAAATCAATAAGATAAAAGTCAATAAAAATAAATGCTAAGTATGGTAGTTAAGAAAGAAATTCCTATGATGCCAGGACAAAATGGGGAATAATTGGCTAAGCAGCTCTACTGAAAAGGGAGTTTGTGGCTTATATATACAACGGATGACAAAATTTGTGCAGTTGCAGTAGTGCTGATACTGATTCCGGGATATATAGAATCATAGAATGGTAAGGTTGGAAGGGACCTCAAGGATCATCCAGTTCCAAACCCCTGCCATAGGCAGGGACACCTCCCACCAGCACAGGTTACTCAAGGCCTCATCCAATCCGGCCTTGAACACCTCCAGGGAGGGAGCAACCACGACCTCCCTGGGCAACCTGTGCCAGTGTCTCACCATCCTCACTGGAAAGAACTTCCTCCTAACATCCAGTCTAAATCTCTCCTCTGCCAGTTCAAACCCATTGCCCCTTGTCCTGTCATTGCAAGACCTTGTCAATAATCCCTCCCCAGCCTTCCTGTAGGCCCCCTTCAGATACTGGAAGGCTACTCTAAGGTCTTCTCGAAGCCTTCTCTTCTCCAGGCTGCAGAGCCCCAACTCTTGTAGCCTGTCCTCATAGGGATATGGGATAAACACAACATATCCATTAACATGGATATGTTGTGTTTAAGGTATTGGAAGTAATTATTCATCTCTCTGAGTGCTGGCCCTAATTCTTGGAGGAAAACTGGGGAACCTGGAAAAAAAAATCTAGCTACACAAAGACTTTACTTTGTAATAAAAATTGATTCTGGAAAATCATTACTTGCCAAAAATGAGGGTTTGGTTAGATTTTAAGAGAAACTTTATAATAATAGATGACTTTAGGAAAGATTATGGAGTACTTTGATATAAAGAGAATGATTCAGGACAGAGAAGGCAAACATCTGTCAGTGGTAGCTGGGAAACAATGAGTGTTGGAAGGAACCAGAAACTCTCCTGGGCTTTCTTCAGCTGTCTTTCCATGGATTTCATTGCTGTGGAAAGTACATGCTATGTGCTATGGAAAAGAAAAACCAAAACAACAGTGTTGTTGTGTGCTTCAGATAGATGCATAGAAGAGATAGTTAGTAGCAAGACCTACCTACATACTACTGATGAGGTCCTGTGGAGGCAGTTCCAGGGCACAGAATATTTAGCTGTTGTTAGTGTTTCTCTGAAACCCCTTTGTGTTGAGTGCCAAGGAGGCATTCTACTGCAGACAAACAGCCCACCAACAAAACATGAGTTTATAGATGTCCATTTAAAAAGAATTCTGGTTCTTTAAATGATTCTACATTGCTTGGCGCCATCCTCTATCATCAAAACAACTTGTCCCTATTGCAAAATTACCTGCTGAAGTGCTTGTAGAGGTGATTGTTATTTTGGAGATCTCCCAGCTTTTGACTAAAAGGAGGATATTTCACTGTGTTTTATGTTAATGTGGAGGGCTGCAAAAATAAGGGAGTGAGTTACAGAAAGTTTTGGTGGTAGCTGCTATGATTTCTTTCCCGGAAGAGGTCCTATTTACTGCTTGGCTAGCAGAGGAAGACCTGAACGGAAAATGTTTTCCCCATGGGTTCCTGTAAACAGAATCAGAGATCAAGAGTTGTTATCTGCCCAGCCAATTCTAGGAAAAGATCTATAGCTCTTGTGCAGAAGGGAAAAGATTTTTCTGGTGGTGAGTCAGTATCTAACAAAATCGTTAAATGAAAATAAGTAAATGAGGGTGCTGTTGATAGCTTCATATGCTGGGATTTCTAAGTCTGGTGATATTTGCCAAGGTTATGATGCAAAACATGTACAACTCTTAGTGCTGTCTGCTGTGGAGGGAGGTTGTTACAGCTTAAGTATGATTTAACAGAGCTAACTGACATTTTAAGAAGCACACTGATAAGTCATGCATGTTTTGATCACTTTGATGGACTTTTTCTGGATTATCTGCTGCTGTGACAATCCAAAGCATGAAAAGGTCTAAAGTTATTAGAATATGTCCAGCAAACTTCTTTTCCTAAAGAAAAAACCCTCCAATCTTATAAACAACTCATTTCCTGGATGATGATGATGACAGTACATTGGACTATTTGAGTTTCCATGATAAGTTGTGAGGAAATAGGGGGTGTTTTACTATGGTATCACTAGAGCTGGATCAATGAGCAATTAAAATAAATGTATCCAATTAACTTGACCCTTTCATCTATTCTCGAGCCATTTGCAAATCAGAATTGTCTCCTGTGCATTTGGCTCTTCTGTTTGAGTACAAAACTCATTTCAGCATCTTAATCCTCTGCAAATTCTGAGCATAGTGTTTTTCCTATTCTATAGCTAAATAACTAATAAATTTTAAAAAGGATAATGTGGAACCAACACAGCCTTTTCTGATTTGGTTGTTTAGCTAACCAAACATCTTGAAATTCATAGGTTTTCAGGATTCAGGAAAAGCTTTTTAGCCTCCAGTGATTTAATGTGCCAGAGCTCTCAGTGCATTTAGTAGTCCTAAATTATTTTATTTTCTATTAATTTATTCAATAGCTTTTAGGCCATTTTGTGTGATGGTGCATAGTTGTTATATTGGAATATAGAATAAGCAGGCATTCACTGCTCAACCTCTCCATTCCACACCACTCTGTAGTGACTCCTATGTTGTCCCTTTTTAGGCTAAAGAGTCTGAGTTTCTATAGTGATTCATAGAAACATAGAATGGTAAGGTTGGAAGGGACCTCAAAGATCATCTAGTTCCAACCCCCTACCATAGGCAGGGATGCCTCCCATTAGTACAGTTCTCTCAAGGCCTCGTCCAACCTGGCCTTGAACACCTCCAGGGAGGGAGTAGCCACAGCTCACTGGGCAACCTGTGCCAGTGCTTCACCAGCCTCACTGGAAAGAACTTCCTCCTAACATCCAGTCTAAATTTTCCCTCTGCCAGTTTAAACCCATTGCCCCTTGTCCTGTCATTACAGGACCTTGTCAATAGTCCCTCCCCAGCCTTCCTGTAGGCCCTCTTCAGACACTGGAAGGCTACTCTAAGGTCTCCTCAAAGCCTTCTCTTCTCCAGGCTGAAGAACCCCTACTCTTGTAGCCTGTACTCATAGGAGAGCTGCTGCAGCCCTCTGATAATCTTTGTGGCCCTCCTCTGGACGCGCTCCAACAGTTCTATGTCCTTCCTGTGCTGGGGGCTCCAGAACTGTACACATTCCTTGTATAGAAGCCAGTATATTTTCTTACCCTTGTCTATGTTATTCAATTCTATGACATCATTTTAGGGACATGGGCCCAGCATGGGAACAGCACACCAACTTCAGGGAGAGCACATCCCTGAAATTTTTTCCCATCCATTTTTTCCTGTTTTGTTCCCTGTTTCTTTCCTAACAATTCCCAATATTTGATTTGCATCCTTGACTGCTCCTAATTGCTCAAAATTCATTACTGCCTATGTAAAACTTGAGCACCGTTTCTCCTTTGTGCATCACTTTACATGTATTTACCATGGGTTTGTTGACTGTTCTGTCACTCAGTGATCAGTGAGGGTTTGATCTCAAGATACTTGATAGTTACTTGAGCAAGTCTCAGTGTCATTCCTACCCCTCTGTGACATGCTGTCTCTTCTGTCTTGTTATGAGAGCCACTTACTGGCGTTAGTCCTAATTTCACTGAAGCTACTGGGTACATTCACAGGGACATCACTGGGAGAGACATGTCCCCTGCACATACCAGGTTAAATTCCTTTCCTTGTAGTCTTTCACCTGTTGGTTGGATCTAGCAGCTGATAGTATTCATTTTTTTCCTGGCAACATGATCAGAGATGCTGCCATTTCGGTCAGGAAGATGATAATTTCCTTACAATATTAAATATATTAGTAAATATATTAAATATTATAGTAATATTTATATATTTATAGTAATTTATAGTAATAGCAATTATATTATATTAATATATATAATATATAATATATATATATATTANTGGGAGATTATACCATCTGAAAAATTAGATGCTCCATTGGGATGATTTGTCAGTGGTTTGAAAATTGGACACGTTAGATTTATGGTTCTGGCAAACTAATGATCTCCTTTTTTCAGCTTTCTCTCAAAGCCTGGTGTGCTGCCCATAAACCCCTCTAAGCCTTGGTGCCTGTAAAGGACTGTGTTTTAGTGATTAACACAGTGTCATTTTCATCATATATTTATTACACTGAATCTTGTCAGAACAACTCCGATCCGGCACATTCATTAGTTTGTATCTCTTCATGCTATTGATGCCACTGTGATAGCCTCCTGGGCCTGACAGCAATAAAATAATAATAATAATAATAATAATAATAATAATAATAATAACAACCCAACCCCCTAAGAGTAATGTATATATTTGCATAGATTGCTGGAAAAGGTGTCAGGTAAAATATTGCTGTGTTTTTATGTCTCGAATTTCTTCCTTCTGCCAACTGATAAATTCTCTAGTTCAGGTATGGCTGAATGAGTTCTTTACCTTGGTAAGTCAAAGTAAAGATGTGTGAGTGGTTGTTTGGGGAATTCACAAGGTGAAAGGAATATGAGAGTTAATGGCTGTAGGAAATGAAATGAAGGTGGGCCGGTGCATACACTTTCAAAGCTTGGAACCATTCACACTTGTTTAGGTTGCATCTGGGATGTGATGTGAACGCAGATTTATCTCTTGATAAGAAGAACACAAGTAAACTCCCTTTCTTCTAAGAGTTACTGAGTAACTTCAGGGAATAGCTGTGTTGCCTTTTTTGTGTCTTTGATGCAAATGGGGTTAACACTTACTACTCACTAGATCTTGTTGATAATAAATATGGCATCACTGTAGAATGCCTTGCTAGGATTTAAAAATACTTTAAGGGAGAATTTTCAGAAGCACAGCAAGCACTCAGGTGCCTAATGGACTTTGAAAGTCAGCAGAAATAGCACTTATTTTTGCCCCATATAATCCTAGACCAAAAAAGCTTATGGTGCAGTGCCTGTTTCTGGGTTTGTAGCACTGTGCTTTGGGAGCATCACACCTTAACTCTACGCATGAAACCAAATTCCTTCTAGCTTCAAATGAAAGCTTCATTTCCTCCTTTGAGCATTACTGCCCCATATTGTGCTCTATCTGCTAGGACATCGATATGTATGCATGGGAACCTGCTTCTTTCTGAGTTACTAGGATAGTATTGTAGTGGGTAAGAAGCTGCAGTGAAATAAGGCTACAGAAAGGGAAGGAAAAATCAGAGCATATTAGTAGTAGGCACAGGATGTTAAGCTTTGTTTTGTTTTATTTTACATGGTTTTATTTTTACTTTGTTTTATTTTACTTTGTTTTATTATATTGTATTTTATATTATTAATTTAATTTCATTTAATTTCATTTTTTCTTTTCTTTTATTTTTACTGAAGGCAAAAATACTGAAAGCTACTGTTAGTTTTCTCCCCAAATAAAGCATTTTACAATTTATATTTTAAATGTTTTCCAAAGAATCTTTTCTCTATTCTATCTATTAATGTCAGTGAAGTGGTTTAAAAAGTCAAGTTAATATCTACATTTTTGTGACATATACTTTTCGGGGTTTTTTTCCTAGGCAGATCTTCTTACCATCTTTTTGGTGCAGCTGATAAATATGTTTGTCCTTCTGGGTCTCCAGTTATTTGCAGACTGCAAGTTATTTAGCAATTAAACAATGTCACAGTGTCCACTTGTTAATTAGGATATAAGAAATTTTGCAGTCATTTCCTGAGCCCTTCTTTTCAAAGAAACTAGAGAAACACAGAGTGTGTGAAAGGTCATTGTTTTCTCTGTCGTCTTGGAGCACTTCCATACTATAAGAGCTTTATGACAAAGGTCTCCTGGAAGAATCCTGCAGCATAAGACACAGATTAAAATGCAGCAGGAGTTTTTTGCCAGTGTTAGCTAGATGACCTTTTCCATTAGCAGAGGATATACTGAGTCCTTACAGGAGGCACATAGACTTGTGGGTGTAGGTGTGTCAGCAGGAGGGGTGGGAAAGTCAACCTGAGGGGAAAGGTGATAACTCCCTCCTCTTGCCTTGCCGTGCAAATGGCAACCTTTGCCAGTGTATACCTGTGCCTTAGCAAAGGACTGCAGTGTGACCTCTGATGCACAAGGCACAGATGTGGCTGTGTAATTTATTTAAAGCTTTCTCTGATGCACGTGAATGCTGGTGGAAGTGTTGGAGGCTCGAAGCAGACTTCCTTGTGTTGGGAGGCTACAGGAAGGTGTGTCTCAGTGAGGGTATGCATTGTACAATGACAGAACTGTGGAATGAATTGGGTGGGAAGAGATAGGAGCCCTTGGGATTTTATTCCAACCTCCCTGTCATGGGCAGAGATGCTTTACAGTAAACCAGACTGATCAAAACCCCATCCAACCTGATCACGAACAATTCCAGAAAGGAGGCATCCACAACCTTTGTGGGTGACTTGTTCCAGCATCTTACCACCCTCACAATAAAGATTTTTTCCTTTATATCTGGGCAAAATCTCTAATCTTTCAGTTTGAAACTGTTACTCCTTCTCCTATCACTACACTTCCCAATAATGAATCACTGTCTATCTTTCCAACTTTCTCAACCTGTCCTCACAGGAAAAATGCTCCAGACCCTTTACCATCTTTAGTGGGTCCCTCTGGACCCACTAAAGCAGGTTCATGTCTTTCTTATACTGGTTGATTACACCTGCTGTAATCAAATTCAGACACCTATTTCATGCTGTCCCTGCTGTGACACCCCTTCTCTTTCAAGTCTCAATTTAATCCTAGGAGGTGGTGCTTACTACTATTTCACAAGCCAAAGGTTTCCTTTGAAGAGACATTTTTAAAGACTTGTGAAGACTAATGCAATCTTCAAATCTTTCTCCTGCAATCGGCTCCTTGCCAATGACCTCCTGCCTGTTCTTCTGAGGAAAGACTCTGTGTCCTCCATCAGCCTAGCACAAACTCTATGGCATGTGGTAAGGCTCCCTGACCTGTCTCCATTGTGTACAAGGATTCATCTGGCTGTTGGAGTCCTGTAACCATTAACACTGAACTCAACATAGAGTAGGAATAATCTGAGAGGCATTTCAGGAGACAACGTACAACAATCAGCTTAAGGAGGAGTAATTTGTGTGATCAAGACTCATATGGGAATGAGGTAAATAGGAGTTTTAGGTACACACCAAATAATGTCCTTGTGCTGGTTTGAGGCTAATTGGAATATTTTAATGGAGAAAATTATATTACAGGCTGAGAAAAGGAAACAGTGGTGATGTCTACTTCACTCATAGGCTTGCTGAGATGGATAAGAATAAGAACTCAAAACATAGATAACTCAGTGTCTTGGGCTGTTTTAGCGACTTCTGGCTTTTCTCCTCTCTGCTGAGTAACCTCACTAACCACTTTCCTTCTAACTCCCCTGGCCAATACTCCAAACTCACCTTGTGCGTAAGGCAAACCTTGAGGTAAGGTATAGGGGTGGGGAGAAGGTGGAAGGGTGGTTGGGAGCCCCTCCTGGGGTCTCTGATTTCTGGGAGGGGAGTTGTGTTTCTGTATTACCTCTAACTTGTATACTTCTGTAACTATTCCTGTCTATAGTGTATATCTCTGCTTGTACATTGTGCTGAACTGTAAATAGAGCTTCAGTCCTTAACTTCCAGCCAGCTGAGCCTAGTCTGGGTCATTTTACAAAGTGTGTGGGGGGGGGACGGGGAACTCCCAAACCATCACAGTCCTACTCTACTCATGGTATGGAACTCAGCTGTAGGGTGGCATTTCAGGTAATGACTGTTCCTTATTAAATAACAAAGACCAAGCAAGACCTCAAACTGGATAGATGTTTCTGTAGGATTCACACTTGAGTGTGGCTATACCTGCCAGGGCAGACTGTAGTCCTAAAAGCACAGCTACGTCTATTTATTCATTCAGCTTTGCAGAACTGTCAGGAAAATTTATCAGCCCCACCACAAAGACTAATCTTCCAGCTTTAGCAGGATGGAAATACTAATGACATTTTATTCGTCCATCAAAAATAATTACTTGTCCCAACTGAGTGGGCAAGTAGAATTTGGAAGACTCAATTAAATACCTACATTTAGGAGACTTTATGTGATGTTCTTGTAGTAAAGAGCTTTGATTCTTACCAGAGCTGCATAAATTAACCACTTCAGTGCTTCCCAAGAAACCTCCTATGGGTCAGAACTCAGATTCATTGACACCTTTTGCGTTATTGAGTGGCTTGCACCGAGAAGCAGGTAATGGAAAATGTCTACAGTAGCAAAGTAATTGCCACTGAATGCACTAGTGGTAAATACATACTGCATAATAATAAATGAAGTGACAGTGCAGAGAAAGAACCAGTGTTTTCTCAAATCTCTTTACGAAATTTTAGTGCTCACTTGGCCAGTTAGGAGACACACACTGAGCCAAGACCCACTAAGACAGCCCAATAACAGCCACAAGGGTGATGAGGGAACTGGAGCATCTCTCTGAGAAGGAAAGGCTGAGACATGAGGCTGTTTAGCCTGTAGAAGAGCAGACTGAGAGGGAATATTCTCAGTGCTTGTAAATAGCTAGAAGGTGGGTGACAAAAGGATGGAACCAGTCTCTTTTCAGTGGTTCCCAGTAATAGGACATGGGACAGTAGGCATAAATTAGCAACACAGGAAATTCTACCTCATTTGTTTAGGAAAAAAAAATATTTGCTTTGAGGGTGATGGAGCACTGGAACAGACCATCCAGTGAAGTTGTGGAATCTGCTTCTCTGGACACATTCAACACCTGCCTGGATGTGTTCCCTTGCAACCTGCTCTAGATGAACCTGCTTTAGCAGGGGGCTCAGACTAGGTTCTCCCCAGAGGTCTCTTTCAACCCCAATCATTGTGGGATTCCTCATAGCTACTGTGTGTCAATTAGTGCTGCTTCTGTGGTCATTGCCTGCAGGGACACTTCATTGAGACATATTTGTGCTGCCTTTTTGAGGGAGAAAAATTATTTAAGCTGTTTCCTAGGATCTTCCACCTTAGCCACTAAAAGATTTCATCCAAGTGGATGATTTCCACTGCTGTAAAGGCAAATGTTCTCCAGGTAGATAGTTTTGGGTCTAATTTCTGACTGCGAGAAGATTAGTTCAGGATTTATGTAATGAAGTGCTGGATGTAGGATAAATTGAATAGCTCCATTTGTTCTGTCATAAATCATAAAGCACCTGCAGACTGAGTGACTGTCCCTTAAATGTCTCGGGAACATGGGTCATTGTGGAAATAGTACAGTTTTGAGTCGTATACTTAAATAGAAACACTGACATTGGGAATCAAAGAAGGCTGTCAACTCATCAAGCTTATCACCTCACTTGTACTGAATATGCCCTAGGACCCATCTGGAGCAGTGTCTGTTAGCTAGACTGATCCACCATCAAATCATCAGCTCAGTGCAAATCTTGAAAGGTACCAACTAAATATAAATGTGAAAGGCTCGGATAAGAATAATGCATACAAATATATATATATATATATATATATTTTAAGTATGTCTGGCCAGGACTTTGGGTAGACTATTTTTGGATATTGTAAGAAAGTAAAATGACTTTTAACAAAAAAGACCATGGCAGGAAGATTTCAGTGTCTGTGTGTCTTGACATGTTTTATAGCTAATACTGAGAGAGTGTGCAAATAATGAAACATTTTCTTCTTAAAAACTGATAAAACTTCCATTTATGCTAAAACCTATAGACCATCCACCAGGTAATTATGCCTACAGCAGCATAATGACCATTCAGCAGCACAGAGCACTCTGAATTAGGTAACAAATTTGCTTAGCCAGTCAGTGGCATTAAATAATCATACAGACATAACCTCTACTAGTCAATAAATCAAAGCTACACAAAATCATTACTCCCTTCCATGTCTTTTCTTTGCTGAGATTTCTGCTTCCTTTCCAAGAACTGTGAACATTAAAGGCTTTTCCAGGGTGCCTGTTAGAAGGAGATCCAGCTAAGATGGACAAGGAGAGGGAACAAGGCCTCAAAGGAATGGTCTGTTCAGGACCCTTTCCCACAAGAAGAGGCTGATGGCTCAAATGTAAATGAATAGGAGGCTGGGCAACTGCTAGTTACATCTATTGTGAGTAGTTTGGTTCTTGTGCTCAATTTCAATGTTTTCATAGACATTTGGTCAATGCATTCAGTTTCTCATTGTCTTCTGCCTCCTGGAATGTGTTATCTCACTGAGGTCATCTTACAGGTGCATGATTTTCTATATCTTAAAGTCTAGAAGTTTCCTTGTGTTGTCACAGGTTATACAATGTAAATCTTTGTTGTCTGAGAATGTTTGGGTCATCCCTTCAGACCAGGCAGTGAAGTTGCCACCATGGAACACTAGGTTACTGACCAGATAGCTACTAGGAGGGGAGCCATAACCTGGAGTGTTGTCTTTGCTGACAGTTTTTTTGTTCTCCTTAAATCGTTCATTTATTCCTAAGCCTTTCCTTGGGCGAGATGTCACTGAAGGTTGTGTGCCAATCTGTGAAGTGTGAGGTGACAATGTATTACAATGTTCTCAGAAAAAAAAGGACAGAGTCTCAAGCTTCACCAGGGGAAGTTTAGGCTGGAGGTGAGGAGAAAGTTCTTGCCTGAGAGAGTCATTGACTGCTGGAATGGGCTGCCCAGGGAGGTGGTGGAGTCACCGTCCCTGGGGGTGTTCAAGGCGGGTTTGGACGTGGCACTTGGTGCCATGGTCTAGTCTTGGGGTCTGTGGTATCAGCTTGGACTGGATGATCTTTGAGGTCTCTTCCAACCTTTGTGATATTGTGATACTGTGAAAAAGAAAACAAAACCAGAGAGTATTTCCGAATAGATCTACTGAAACTCTGGAATAAACTGCTAGAACTTCTGCTGCTTTCTATGGGACTCTAAGATAGTAAGAAATACAAAGAGCTCAGTTTTAGATGTTATGTCCAAAGAATTGAAAAGTGTATCGCTCACCCAAGCTCCATCCTGCATCAGCTGGATTTGAGTCTCTGGCAAATCTCTTTAGGCAGGAGTGGTGTCTGAAGAAAACCCTGGCTGAACAGGTTTACAGCAGAAACTCAAAATGAGTTTGTCACTCTTTTAAATTTCACATACACTGGTGGAAAATTGCTGGAAAATTAAATGAAGAAGTGACAGAAGTAGTTTAATTTTCTGTCAGCTACAAGGTGCAGACAGCCTTATGTGAATATGCTGCACAACCAAGCTCTTGTCAGCATCATCTGGGCAGGCACACTGGCATAAAAGAAAAGGTGCTCAGATATGGATAGACAATAGCTGAAACTCTGTTACTGTGTCTTGATGGTCTCATCGCAGTAGTGGGCCTCTCTTTTGGCTTTCCTAACCCTTTGCTTCTCAGGTAGGCTGAGTTCAAGCTGCTCATCCCATAGCTGACCATGCACATATGAAAACAGGAGGAACCTGCCAGACTCCTGGCAAGACATACAGATGCTAGCAGCTGCAGTGATGGAGCTCTGAGTTTCTCACGCCACGCAATAGATTTTAAATCTAAATTTGTGTGCATGTGAGTCCAGTACATTGTGGCAGTGACTTTTCCTGAGCTGCAGGGCATAGTCTAAGTTCTATTTATGGGTGTTTTAAAAAAGGAAGAGATGAGTTGGAATCAGTCAGTTATTTTTCTGCTTATTGTCTGGTTAGGTGGTGCTGTTCACTTTCAAAGTTAGTCCAGCAACCTCATCTTGAGACATACTTTATATGTATAAGACTATGCCCATGGTGAGTTATTTGGGATAGCTTCTCCAGAACTGCCATTTCAGGGGTAATTTCTCTCAAGCCTGTGCTGCTTGTTAGTTTTAACTCTGTCAAGCCCTCGCCTGTCTTTTCTCCAGGCTCCTTCTTGAAGCCAGTTATAGTTGTAGAGCAAGTTATAGATGTGGAGACCAAAAGACATTGCTAATACTCAGTGTTAATACTGAGCTGGGCTCCACCTGCTCTCTCTCAGGTCTGTGTTCAGGTCTTAGGTACTGGAGAAAAAACAGGGAGCAGAAAGTTTACGGCGTGTGTTTGTGCAGCAGAGGCTTTCTCCTGAGAAGTGCTAGACTATTATTATTTAAATCCAAGAAATATACTGAGAGTCAAAGATAGAAAGTTTCATAAAAGATCAGGCCTTCAATAAGTATGAGCAACCCCACTGTGACACACAAAATGGAACAACGTGTGGGGTCATGCCTGGGTATGGCAGCAAGCAGCTTATATAAGGAAACCCCTGTGATTACAAACAGGTGTCACATCACTTTTTCTATTAAAGTGATCAAATGGGTTGAAATCTCCAGAGATTCTGTTATTGAGGTTTGTGCTTGGGGCTACATAGCCCAATTGCCTGCACTCTCAGGGGAGGGGGAGCTTTGCAGAGGAAATGAACTCTGGTCAGCTGAAATTTCTTTAATAATTGCCTCAAAACCTATTATGTGCACCACATTAAATAATTACAGGTTCCCTTCTTTCTTTTTCAGTTGTTACCTAGAACTGTTTGGTTTGGAAAATCAAAGCCAGTTATTTACACCTTGAACTGTTTCTTCCTCAGATTCAGGGATTTATCATTGGACAGAGTAAAACCCTGTGAAGGAATAGTAGTCTTAAAATTATAGTAATACATGATTTGGCCAAACAAGATAAAGAGCACTGATGCCGAACTTTGTTTCTTGCAGTTTCTTATTCCACTGATATGAAGAACAAAGCAATTTTTGGTGTTCACAGAGTTTACAAACTGTTTCTTTGAGCCACTTTCAAGTTCAGCTTCTGTTTTGCGTAGGGTGAGGGTGTTTATTGAAAACAAAGTAATTTATGTTTTGGTAATGAATTGTAAATCAGTGATTTTGTCCTGTGAAACCAGCAGATGTTTGTAATTTTTAGGAGATTTCTTTTACTTCATGCTGTTCCTCTAGATTTCTCATTGAACAGGCTTCCATCTCTCTTGTTATTGAAGATCCAGGTTATGTAGTTTATTCTTCTTCTTCTTGTTCAAAACTGGAACCCAGGAGGAATTTTAAAGGTAGGAGATGCCCTGCAAGGTACCAGTGCCCTTGAGTGACCACACTGAGTTTTTTAAAGCCCAGCTAAAAAGTAAATACTACCCTTGAAAGCAATTGTGGGAAACAGCTTACGTTAAGCAGTGGGTGGTAAATTAGACACTGATTCACAGTACTCCTTCGTGCCATTGCTCTGGTACCAAAGGATGGGAAATAGCACACAAGCACAGGATTTTCCTTTGCAATCAGACCCTTTCTGACTCCATCTCTGATGGGTACATCCAGGTGCAGTGAAACATAGAGATACTTGGAGGGAGTTTTGAATTTCAATTTCTGTTTCAGGCTGGATTTTTAGTCGGAGCATGTAGATGTGGTAGATTGAAAACCATAACCACTTGAAGTAGTCAGAATGATTTCATTTGAGCAACACTCCTCTTTTTGTGTCAGGTAACATCCCAACTTTCCATGAATGCCCAGTCTTAAATCTCTTGTAATTAAGCTATTCCACTTCAGCTATAAATCTGGTCAAAATCTGATATTTTGGAGCACTGCAGGCATTGGAGTACAGTCCTGCAGGTGTGCTGCAGTAAGCCATGGAAATGCAGCTGCCATGAAAGCATCTGGGAAAGCAGGACCCAAATGACTCGTGCTGCATAGCAATCAGGCTCAATTGCTGTCAATGTGATTGAAAGGACAAATAGGTTGACAATAATAGACGATGGTATTGACAGGCAGCCTCTCACAAAAGCTGTATAAGCTGAATAGAAAAAAGGTAGGACAGGACTTCAGTGTGCAGCCTAACAATTAGATTGGCCATTTCTGTTTTATTTCTCTACTAAATGCTATTACATTTGACATTTATGTGTGCTCATAGCTATAATTTTAAATTGTATTATTGAAATAAAGAATAGTATGTAAAAGCTACAAATGACAGCTCTTTTAGTGCTTTCCTTGTGGCTTTGGCTCATCATGGGTTTTGACTTACAAAGGACTTGGCAACTGGACAAGTGGGGACACCAGGAAAAAGAATACACACATTTTGGACCAGGTTTTTAAATGAGTTGACTCTTCTTTTTCGTGTGGTCTGGTTTACAGGTGGGGCATTTCTGTGGCTGTAGGTGTTTGTGCAACCAGGCAGACAGCTGGCAATGTGCTGTGGGGGAAACTGTGTGACATGATGATTTTCAGGCACATTCTAGTGTAGGCAACAAGTTACATAAAGTTCAGCTCTCAGAGGCTTGACCGTTTCAAAAGGCTACTTAGAAAGCCAGACAGGAAGGAATAGCATAAGAAGTTGGAAAGAAATGAAATAGACCTGAGGCACAGAATAACTTAAAGTGAGTCATTTAAAAGACAATAAGGAAAGGTACTGTAAATAAAAAATCATAGAATGGTAAGGTTGGAAAGGACCTCAAAGATCATCTAGTTCCAACTCACTGCCATAAGCAGGGACACCTCCCACTAGTACAGGTCACTCAAGGCCTCGTCCAACCTGACCTTGAACACCTCCAGGGAGGGAGCAGCCACAACCTCCCTGGGCAACCTGTGCCAGTGTCTCACCACCCTCACTGTAAAAAACTTCCTCCTAACATCCAGTCTAAATCTCCCCTCTGCCAGTTTAAACCCATTGCCCCTTGTCCTGTCATTGCAAGACCTTGTCAATAGTCCCTCCCCAACCTTCCTGTAGGCCCCCTTCAGATACTGGAAGGCCAGATACTAAGGTCTCCTTCAGATACTAAGGTCTCCTGGAAGCCTTCTCTTCTCCAGGCTGCAGAGCCCCAACTCTCTCAGCCTGTCCTCAGAGCAGAGCTGCTGTTCTGAGCATCTTTGTGGCCTCCTCTGGACCCGCTCCAACACTTCCATGTCCTTCCTGTGCTGGGGCCTCCAGAACTGCACACAGTGCTCCAGATGGGGTCTGACGAGAACAAAGTAAAGAGGGAGATTCGCCTCCCTTGCCCTAATGGCCATATATATTAGAATAAGTTTAAGGCAAAAGAAAGTAAAAGCCAATGATTTAATGTGGAAAGAAAGCAGAACAAAATGGCTGAGATAAATCTGAAAATTTTTATTGTCCTTAATTTCATTTTTCTGAAAGTATTTTTTGACCTTAGAATTAATGTAACTTGAACAAGGAGAGGGGTGAGCAGTTGGAAACACGCTACAAAAGGCTACAAAATATGTAGATAAATAAATCACATTTAATTCAAAACTACCTAAAATTACCTCTGAGTACTGGGAGAATGAACCACAAGAAGGGGAGAAGAAGCCTGGGAGAATGGTCAACCAGTCAACCTGACTCTGCAGCCCAAAGGAGAATGGATCTATCCATTAACAGTCCTGTAGAGCATAATAAGGAGATAAAAATAGACCATGTGGTGTATTCAAGTATAAATTGTGTCATCCCTGTGAAAGGATAAGAACTGCCAAGTAGACAAAAAGTAAGCAGTAGATGTGATATATCATGAAATCAGAAAGGCTTTTGATGCCATTCCAAATATCATTTCCCAAATGGTGTAGCAGAAAAATGCATTAGGGTTTGATTGTCTTGAAAAGTAGTAGAGTAGCCTATTGATGGTTTGCTGCTGAGGTGGGACAGCATTTCACTGGAGTTCACCCAGGCATCTTGCACTGGGCCTTGCAGTTGTCAATATTTTCAGTGATTTGGATGATGGAGGATAATCTACCCTTCTAAACATTTCCTCTTGGTGCCAGGCTGGGGTAGGTTACAGACACTTCAAAGTGGATTAGAATACAGAGTGCTACGGGAGTGCTTGCCAAATAGCCTAAAATCATTAAAATGGAGTTAAATAAACACAAATACAACAGTGAAGGAAGTGAAATCAAATGAATATTTCACTGGGCAGCTGCAGTTCGCATAGGGACTTGCCGTTAGAGACATCATAAACTAGACAGGCATTGCTGATGCTATTGTGAAGATGTAAGGAAATCTCTTCTGGGGATGTATTAACAGGAGTAATGCAAGTAGGATGTGGGAAATAGTTATTCTGCTGCACATACACTTCTTTATACTTCGAGTTGTACTTTATACTGAAATCCAGAAGAATGCAGGGGAAAGCAAGAGGAATGACTTAAAAAATCAAGTAAAATAAAATAACCCTGTTGAAAGCCTGAGTTTGATTTAAAACGGGAGGCTTTCAAGTCAGCTCCAGAGCAGAAAAGCTTAGAAAATGAAGAGCAGTGAGTAATAAACAGAGTTAGAGTGAATGGACTTAATTTTCAGTAAGAAAGATGTTAAGTTTATTAGCAGAAAAAACCTTTATGATTCTAAGAATAATTATGTGTTGGCACAAACTTAAAATGGTTAATGCCAGAAACAGGAAATGTGACCTTCTCCAATTAAGGACACTGTGCTCCAACTGGTGGTGTTCTTTTCATAGCACTGAAGAAACTTAGTTTATCTTTCTCACTATTCACTACCCAAGAATTCTGGCAGTCACAGGTGCTACAATGTAAAGCCAAGTAATTGACCAAAGCAACTTCCATTTCCTCTTGCTCACTTTTTGTCCGCCCTCAAATCTGTGCTGCAGGTTTCCAACTGATAATTAGCTCTGTTGAGGACCTCTTTTCTATGAGCAATAGGGTGGATGTGCATGAGGGGTGTATGCCAAAAAGAGGAAATGAAATCCTGCTCCCACTGATATCAAGTCATATTTCTGCTGCCTTCTCTGAAGGGAAAATTGTACCAAAGTAGTAGAGAAAAGAAATGAAATGCAGACAATCTGAAAGTTAGAAATAACAGTGTCACAACAGCTATGCCTGGAGTCCTAAAAATAGATGCCTGATCTGAGCACCCATGTTTGTCAAGCTTGTGGATGGAGAAATGTACTGTACTGAGACAATGCAGGTCTTTTTTTCCTGTCACAGACAGGAGGAGTTGGCTGTCCTTCAGATCTAGACATTTGAAGGGTGTTGGGGAATGATCAGCACTTGCAGTCCTTGCCTTCTGAAATGTGTAGAAGTCACAGACAATATTTCAGTGAAACTAAAGATCTAACCTCTCACTCCCACTCAGGGACAGAAGCTTTGTTTTGTTTTGTTTTTGTTGTTTGGTTTTTCCCTCCCCCCTCTTTCTCCCCATATATAAACTAAAGGTATTGGGCTAAATCTAAAGAAATTAAGAAATTTACTATACATTTTTTATCTGAGTAAGGTATTTAAAGATATTATCTTAAATAGTAGGTGATACACTATTAATAGTTATTAATAATAGGTGATAATTATTAATAGTAGGTGATACACTATTAATAATTATTAAGAACAAATATAATTTGCATCTAACAAATGTCTTACAGAGAGCTTTGTGAGAGGGTGCATCAGTGCATCACTAGTCCTAGTGAGTTTATCATACACTGAAACCAAGACTTGGTTGTTGTTGTTGTTGTTGTTGTGGGAAAGAGAAATAAAAAAACTACTCTGATCCAAAATTGTTTTGGATCAAAAATATTATTTCATCAGTAAATAAATTTAAAAAAAAAAATAATTAAATCAGTGCTGTCCTTCCATTGGTCCTAGCTGCAGGCTACGATACTGAGTAACCTCTGTGAAAGCGAGAGAGATTTAGGCATTTTAAAGAAAGAAAACTAATTCAATTTGTAGAATGTCACTTTTTAAAACAGTCCTGTTTATGAGAAAACAAATGCATAATGCAACATAGGTCTTTGTGTGGTGCAGGTTCTGTCTGAAATTGAAATGCATTCCATTTCAGAAATTGTATGCTGTTTGGAAAAGTTAAATATGAGCTTGGAAATGCGGAAATAAATGAGGTCTTTTCATTCGCTGACGAGTAAACTTTAACAAATAAAATTTAATACCCTTGAAGGACAAATGATTCAGAGCACTGAAAGCAGAAAGCCTCTATGGATTTGGGTCATGCACTCAATCATTTCTTCTAAACTTAAGCACAGCTAAGAGAAACACCCTTGGTTCTATATACATTAAAGCCTGGATCTAAACTCCATGCTTTTGTCAAAATTTGATACCGAGATATAAATCATTAAACAGAAATCTCCATAAAGACTCATTACAGAAGGGGTTTCTGGTAGTATAATTGATTGATCTGCTGATTTTCTGCATGCTCATCATTGATCAGATGAAGCTTTCAGCCTGCTAAATATATTCCACGCACATCAAGTGAAACTGATACTTATGAAATCAAATACACTGAAAGTCATACAATTGTGCCTTTCCCAAACATAGTTTGAGCTTGGTACATCATGAAATTGCAACATGGATTTGTAATCATAAGCCAAATTAAGTCATTTACTTATTTCTGAAAATGGGCTTCCATCCCATTGAAAGCCACAGGATTTGAGCTTATGCTTAATTAAGGTAGGCCTTGTGCTTTAATTTTCCTAAATGCTAGCCATGGTTTAATATTTACGTTTTGGTATCTAAAAAGGCTGTTTGATGATGTTTAATACACACAGTTAAGCTTTTGGATTCCTATGTCTTAAAAAAGAAAAAAAAAAAAGCAACAAAGCTTTTGATTTGGGTGCTTGTTTTTCTAATAATGCTAATGATAATGATGGTAATGATGATGATGATGATAATAATAATGATGATGATAGTAGTAGTAGTAGTGGAATTGCGAACTGTAGGCAAGTGTTTGGACTTGATGATGTCAAAGGTATCTTCCAACCTTACCAGTTCTGTGATTCCATAAATTGGAAGCACTTTGGTCACAGTGATGGATGTGTTTCTACTGAGGTTTGACTGTTGTACCTAATATCTTTCAGTAGAAACAAGATGGGGAAAGCTTAGGAAAAGGTGAAGGAGGAGAAGTGTTTTCTTAGTTCAGACTTGGAAGTCCTTGCTTCTAACACTAAATTCTTACTGTGGTTTGGACAGGATGAGTAGTTTGTGCCTTCTTTAAAATAAGGAGAAATTTTGTTTATTTGTAATCACTTTTGTCACTTCAGGTTTGTCACTCTTGTTGTAGAGGACATACTTAGATAATTTTTTATGTAACACTTAATATCCATTGTACTGAAGTGATTGCAGCACTAATATAAACACATGGATCTGAATTTTGATGCTTGCATTCAGAGTATGAGCTCATTAAAAAGCCAAAAGTAATTAAACCCCCAGAATTTGGCAGATACTTAGTTTGGAGAACCATACTTCATGCCTCATAGCTTAATGATGAGGAATTTTTTTTTTTTTTTTTTTTCAGAAAAATCTTAGTGTAGTCTTGCTCTGGCAAGGAGAAGAAAGCCACTGGGCAAACCACAATAAACTACAGGAGATTTAACTTCGGAGAAGCGAGCATTCAGAAAAGCTTCTACAACTTGTACAGCAGACGCTTACGTGGGTGATCAAAATATGTGTGATAGGCTCATCTTCATGCACTACACACCTATCAGTTCAGTTAGCCTCCCTCCATCTGATGAAATAATTACACTGAGAGACAGATGATGTGCTATTTTAAGCCTGCCGTTGCTGATGGCTTATTATTTTGTCTACTTCAAGTTTAAAAGGTGCAAAGAGTGCGAAGCCAGAATTGCGCAAACTTCTCGTCCCGCTGGCAGCAAGTCTGACTTGCCCCGAGTTCCTCTGACAGCATGAAAGTGGCGTCTGAAGGGGAAGAACAAGTGTCTTGAAAGCAAAAAATGAACATCTGATTTCATCCTGTGCAGGCAGCTCATTTGAGGTGTGGAGTGCTTTATTCTGTGTGTTGCTGGAGAAACCTGGGCTGTCCTTGGAGAGCTGCTCAGAAAAGGATCTGACCCCCTTGATACACACTTGGTCTTCTGACAGGTCTGCCAAATACCAGGATTTTCTGTGTTTGTATCTGCTTCACATAGGCAGCTCCATTATCTTGCAGCACAACATAGAGAGCTCTACAGTACAGCTTTTGAACTGCATGGGCAAACTTCAGCTGTCTTAATTTAACCTGTCTACCAGACTGAATTTATGCCATTTGAGTTAGCTGGTCCTTTCTGTTAGACTTTTTTGTTCTTTAAATTGTTAACCCATTTTTAAAAAGAGGTTGGAGTGAGGTAGGGATGGGTCTCTTCTCCCAAATTACAAGTGATAGGGCAAGAGGAAAGGGCCTCAAGTTTCCCCAGAGGATGTTTAGGTTGGATATTAGGAATATTTTCTTCACAGAAAGGGTTGTCAAGCACTGGAACAGGCAGCCCAGGACAGTGGTGGAGTCAGCATCTCTGGGAGTATTTAAAAGATGTGTAGATGTGGTGCTGAGTGACATTATTTGATAATCTGAAAAAATGTCTTCCAACCAGAACAATTTGATGACTGTAAGTTTCATGAGAGCACTCTATTTCTTTCAACACAATTATACTGCCTGTTCCAAGAATTGTGGTGAACCCAATTCACCCATGCATTTTCTCTTAAAGTGTTTATAATCCATGCTATATTCTTGGTCAGTATGTTTTCTGGTTCATGATTTCCAAAGCCCTGAAGATGCTTGATCATATCCATCACAGCATCAAAACAGGCCATTTGCAAGAGAAGGATGAACTCTTCCTTATTCAGAAATGTTAGTAATGTTCCAATTCTAATACAGTATCTATCATTTTTAATGTCTTTGAATGCAGCTAGTTATCATAGAATCATAGAATGGTAAGGTAGGAAGGGACCTCAAGGATCATCTAGTTCCAACCCCCTGCCATAGGCAGGGACACCTCCCATTAGTACAGGTTACTCAAGGCCTTGTCCAGCCTGGCCTTGAACACCTCCAGGGAGGAAACATCCACAACCTCCCTGGGCAACCTGTTTCAGATTGTCAGCATCTGTCTGTATGGGAGGAGACTGAGAGAAACTTGACAGCATTTCTGGCAGTTGTATGTTGAAGAAGAGCAATAGGTCTTAAATTCAGCTTGGGACAGTGGGAGTTCTTTTCCTTCCTTCCCTCTTCCTTTGGTAACGATTATGTCCCTTATGCCACGGGGCACAAGTGGGAATTGCACTGAGAAAGTCTGTCTTTAGTGAAGGGGATGTTCAAGAAACAAAACCTTTAGTCCCAGTTCTGTATAAGTGCTCTGAGTGAGTTCATCAAAGAAGCTGCAAAGCAGATAAAAGCAGCTCAGACTATACAACCCTTTGGTTTTTCTTCTGTGGTTCATGGATGTCAGATCTTGTTTCTTTGAAGATTTTCTTCTTACTCTCTCCACCTCTGGTAGTAACAGCTGAGTAGGATGAAATCTGCAATTTCTTCATGGTTAATCAAGATACTCAGGCATTGGTAGTTTAATTAGAACTAAGAGACACCATCATGCTTTGGGTTGTATTACTATAGAGCATTAATATCCCAGTAAATGGCACTGCCTTTGGTGAAATGTTGATGTTTACAGAACAGGAAAATTTTGACTGCCAGGACCATTAATTCATACTTCATTGACATGCTAACTTAAGCAGTCAAAGCCATTGTTTACCTATCTATATTCCCAAAATACAGTCTCTACATTCTCTTCAACTAAAAAGACCAATGTTGTTTGAAAAGGTTGTTTTTAGACCTCACTCATCATGGTTCTGTACAAATGCAGTGCAGACAGATGGTCCCCCCTGGGAAGCTCAACTCAGACCTTGCATTTCTCCTTTTCCTTTGTTTTCTCTTATTTGGATGTGTTATGGAAAAGAAATTTCATTTTCTCCATCTCTTTCTTGTCATTTTTTCTATGTGATTTGGCCATGAAGTTTTATGGCTTTTCAAAACTTCCCACAACATTTTTGTTTCACAATTTGCTCATCTTTCCTTTCTTTCTGCCATCACCTCTCCAAAGGTGGGAAAAGAAGGATGGATTTGTGCTTTTTTCCTTTTGTTCAGGTTTACTGCAAAAGAAGGAAGAAGAGGAAAAAAGTAAGAAGAAACGGGAATATAAGAGTGGGAAATAACTATTTCATTATGGCTTTCATAGATACTTAGTAATTTTTTTGTTCTCTGAAAAATTAGCACAGAAAATATGTTTCCTTGAATCACAGAATCATAGAATCAAGCAGGTTGGAAGAGACCTCCAAACTCATCCAGTCCAAGCTATCACCCAGCCCTAGCCAATCAACCAGCCCATGGCACTAAGTGCCCCATCCAGGCTTTTCTTGAACACCTCCAGGGATGGCGACTCCACCACCTCTCTGGGTAGCCCATTCCAAACCCAATCACTCTCTCTGTGAAGAAGGAACTACTTACATTGGAATTGTTTTAGTGAATTTATTTTCTGAGCTCTGTTGTTGTTTTTGTTACTTTAATTTTCCTTTCTACTTTTCTTTTTATCTGTTATGGTGTTCCAAGATTAGTTTAATATGTCTCTGTCCTGGTTTGAGCCAGAGCAGTATCAATTCTCTGTTTGATGATTCTGCTTTTCAGCTCAGTCTCTTCTAAATAACTGCACTTTCTGAAACTAACAGCAGATCTTTGGAGACAGTGTCTGCTTCTAGTAGTAACAACTCTTGATTTTTTTTATAGTTGCTACCAAGGATCAGTGTGCAGAAAGGTTCTTATACTTGCACCAAGGTCACTGCTTAATTTGGGGCACCATTTTGGGGTATTTGAACCTGCAGGGAAGAAACAGGACAGGTGACCCTAAACTGGCCGAAAAAAAGGATTCCATTCCATATGGATCATATCCAATAGATGACAAGAGTTAAAACATCTTCTTCAAGCATCTATATTTAATTATTTTTATTATTTATTAAAGCTGGGTTAGTTTTCTTTTCCAGTTCATAAGTCTTTCTCCCATGTTTCCTTTCTCTCCCCCTGTGGGAAGGGAGATGGATTAATAGCATCTGTCATTTCTCTTGTGGCTACCCTAACCCCTGAGAGCCTCTTTTCAGCAGACACCACTAGAGTCCTAGCTTCCTACTCACTCTTAATAGACTGTAGAGAACCAAACTGCAGAAAGAACATTGCACACTCATGTATGTGTGTCTGGATTAAATGCAGACTGTCATTTCACTGGGACAGGTGCTGCATCATTTGATTTATATTGGTATCACACCCAACGCAATGGGCTGAGTTAAAGCCAGCATGGTGCTTGTCAGTCTTTTTCTTTATTAACCTGTTGCTCTTCTGAACTTTTCTATCTCATCTATCTTTCCTTATTTTCTGTCTATTTCTGCAACACTGCCCAGTTTTCTGAGTGCGATTTTCCTCTGTACCTGCTCACTTTCTCTTCTCTCCTTGTGTCTGCTGCCTCCTTTGATTCATCTATCCCCAGAAGACAAGTTCCTTCCATGCTTGACCTTCCCATCTTTCCTTCGAGCCTAAGTCACAGATCTCTCTGTGCTGTGGTGGCTTCCCCAGGGAGCAGCATGAATCATGGCCATGGCACTCAAGTCATCAGCACTTGTGCACAGCGATAATTAAAGAGTTAGTAAAATAATACAGTGTTAAGTGTAAAAGATATCAGATTAAAGGTTATGTAATGAATACAATTAAAATGACAGTAGAGAGCTGGGAAGGCAAGGGTTCAGTTTCTTATCCCAACTGGCAGTTATTTTACCTCCTTAGCTATCATTAAAAAAAGCTAAACTCTAGAAATATCCCTAACTGCCAGTGCAAATATTCTCATAAAAGCACAATAAAATCCTTAGCACGTAGATAGGACTTATATCTTCTAAGCAATGTACTTGACAGTTCTTAATCCTATTGACTTAAGGCATTCTCTGAATATTCTTTTTACATTTCTGTGAGAATGTCTGAAAAGTGGGACAGGAGATTTTCTGTTAGAAATGGGATGTAAGCATCAAATCCCTTTGCTGCTTGCAGATGTAGATTGTCCTGGAAGTAAACAGAGGATTTTGAAGATAACGGGAAACACCTTAGACCCAATTACATATAAGAAAAGTAACACCAAAGCCAACTGGTATTGGAAATCCCTATCACAGTATCACCAAGTTTGGAAGAGACCTCAAAGCTCATCAAGTCCAACCCATTACCACAGACCTCAAGACCAGACCATGGCACCAAGTGCCATGTCCAAACCCTCCTTGAACACCTCCAGGGATGGTGACTCCACCACCTCCCTGGGCAGCCCATTCCAGCAGTCAATGACTCTCTCAGGCAAGAACTTTCTCCTCACCTCCAGCCTAAACTTCCCCTGGCACAGCTTGAGACTGTGTCCTCTTGTTCTGGTGCTGGTTGCCTGAGAAAAGAAGGCAACCTCCCCCTGGCTACAACCACCCTTCAGGTAGTTGTAGACAGCAAGATGGTCTCCCCTGAGCCTCCTCTTCTCCAGGCTAAACAATCCCAGCTCCCTCAGCCTCTCTTCACAGGGCTGTGCTCGAGGCCTCTCCCCAGCCTCGTTGCCCTTCTCTGGACACACTCAAGCACCTCCATGTCTTTCTTAAATTGAGGGGCCCAGAACTGGGCACAGTCCTCAAGGTGTGGCCTAACCAGTGCAGAGTCCAGGGGGAGAATGTCCTCCCTGCTCCTGCTGGCCACACTATTACTGATGCAGGCCAAGATACCATTGGCCTTCTTGGCCACCTGGGCACACTGCTGGTTCAGTCTACAGAACAGTCTACCACAGAATCACAGAATTAACCAACTTGGAAAACACCTTTGAGATCAACGAGGCTTCCACATACTGTAGCTGACCACATGATTCAGCATGAATACAGTCACATTGATAGATGTTAAGTTCAGAAGGGACTATTCCATTATTTAAGTAACTCTGTCATTGTGTTCACAGAGGAGAAGAAAGGAAGCAAAGAAACATACTGTCCTTGTGGCAATTTCAGTGTTATTTTATGGCTCCCCAGTGTGCCAGGTGTTTTCCAGATGTGAAATAATCAGTCTTCACTTTTGATAGCTTCCTACGTAGTCCTAACTAAATACCACAGTAGCACAGGTTTTTCTTGTGGAATTCCCTTGTGAGGAGCAGGATATCAGCTTGTTCTAGCTTTGTCACGCCGCTGATGCTCAGCCTGTACTCAGCCTGCCTGTCTGTCAGCAGTCACCTTGAAGGCCAAAAAGGGCTTTTGAAATCACTGTTCATCAATGCCATGGTTGGAGGGAAGTAGCTGTTACTTCAGTTACGTGCTCTAAGGAGTTACCTCAGTTGAACCCACAGGGAAAAATATTCTCCTATTGCTACTAATGCAGTGGGAATATCATAGGATAGCTAGGGAATAGAGAAAGCCACCTTCCAAAAAACAAACCCTTCACAGGAGACAGCTGAAGCTCTGCTGGTACCTTGTGGTTTGTTGGATGGCATCACTTGCATTTAGCAAACTGAAGCAAACCTTAAGGATGAGATCTAAGCCATAGGCCTCTAAACATGAGTCAGCCCACTAAGTTCCCACTGTAGTGGGGGCTGTTGATTAAATTATTTAAGCCAGAATTCAGATCACCCTAAGACAGAAATCTGTGTTGCAGCAATTGAACTGTGCCCAAAACTCCATTAGCTCCACTGACTGAATGTCTATGGCTTGTTAAAGACAGGATTTGCATAGCCAAGTCTGCTTCAGTCTACAAGCCCGGTTCCACCCTAAATGCTGTGTAACACTTTGCCTTTTTTTTTTTGTCTTATCATTGCATGAGCCTTTGTGTATGCAGTTCATTATCATAGAATCATAGAATTCATAAAATTATAGCCTTGTCAGGGTTATTGTAGTGGAAATGGCAAGTTTGAACATAAAATAAATAGGACATTTGGTCTAAAAAGTACCTGGAAGGGATTTAGGTACTCTATGATCATTGCTATTTTCATATTAAAAAGCATAGATTCATAGAATCATTTAAATTGGAAAATACTTTTCAGATCATCTAGTCAGCTTGTTAAGCCAGCACTGCCAGGCCCACCACTATAAGGCAAATGGTTAATGAAATGATTGTCCCAGGTCAGGGTTTATTAAAAGTTCATGGTTGAAAATCTGTTGTGGAGCCCAGAACAGAAATTGCTTCCCCACACACTCTCTGTTGTTTCACAGTCATCTATAGATTGAGGAGGAATTCAGTGCTTTTGCTTAGCTCACACATTTCAGGCTTTCTTCACAGCCCTTGCGGCTAGAAACATCACTTCCCAGTGGGAGAGGTAATGCTCTTTCATGTTCATGAAGTGAATGTGACAGCAACCTGAAAATGTTGCTAATCATGGCTCAACCTAGGAGTATGAGGCAAAAAAAAGAGCATTATTCCTGCTCTGTTTGCTGGAGTATTAAATAGTGATTTAGACTCTGGTGAAAATAACAAGTGCAAGGGAGAAAATGAGCCTTCCCTGTTTCAAATGGTGCTTCCTTTTGTCACAATGAGTAGCTAAACCCTTGTAGGACATATGTTTCAAGCTCTTAAGATGTATACAGATAATTGAGAATGACTGACTCCACAGAATGACTCAATGTTTTGAATCTCACCCTCTGTTAGTCACAGGTCTGCTTCTCCTAGGAAGCCATGTTTCTTCATCCTTTCCCTTGCCCCCCTTTTACAAGCAAATGGGCACTGCCATCTCACTGCTCAGTGCCCCACATGATTACAACTGCCTCTCAGACTTTACATTTGAGGCTTGAAGGGTTTTTGGAGAAAGGGGAAATTTCTGATCTTCCTTAAATTCCCTTGGTAAGTGGCAACAGGCTTTCTACTGCATCCTAAACTGTCCATTGCCTTTCTTGAGAACTCAGTTCAGCCTGAAGAGCAAGTGAATGAGGAACTCAGAGGTGGTACAAGATGCTTATTCAAGCCCAGTGTAACTAAAAAGTGTAAAATCAGGAAAGAGTGAACCTTTCTGTCTTTCTCAGATCTTTCCTAAGAGCTCAGATTTAAGTCCAACCTCAATGAACCACAGTCTTTTCTCTCGTTTTTGCTGACACTTTGAGGCAGTCCATTAAGAATTCATCTAGTGACAATTAAGGAAGGTTCAGTAGGAACAGATTGCACTTTAGGCTTCTCAACAGTTAACAGAAATGATGTTAGATCTGGAATGTTTATTTACATAGGGTAAGAAGAAAGGAAATAGTGAAGATGAGCATTTGGGTTGCAGAAATCATGTGGTCTGCATCTGTCCTTGGGAAGTCATTTCATTCCATGTCCCTTTGGTCTTCTCTAGTCCTTTGTATGGTTTTTTAATGATAGTGCTTAATGGCAAGGAATGTCTCCTGGTAGATGTTTACATGACAACTAGTCCACAGGCTCTAATTTCAGAAAGGGCTGCGGGTAAAATTATAAGGGTCATTAATTTTCTCTTCTGTAAGTAATTGTGTTTTTTTGGATGAGTAGCTTGTTTGCAGAACTATCAGTCTGATAGATAATAACACCTTTGCATATTAACACATTTAAAGAACAAGAAATGTTCCTGCCCTGAAGCATCTGAAGGATACAGTAGCTAGTGTAAGACCTTCCTTGTTTTGTATTGCTATTTCTACTCTTTTTTTAGGCTCCATGGACTCAAGTGAAAACACAACTTGGTTCGGTTTCAGACTGGCAACTCATGGTGATACTGATCTACCTCATCCTAAATTCATTGCATCCCTTCAGTGGATGTGACACCGAAGTGGACAGTGAGTCTAACAAAATGTAAGCATTTCAGGAACTCTGAGGTGATGCTGAACAGTTTCTGGTATTTTCCACTCATAGAACTTGAAATCTGATGGCTGAAGTGCTTCACTGAAATTAAGTATCACTGCGAGTATCAAAGACTTCTGATTTCTGTTTGACCATTAGTTTAAAAATAGTTCACTTTTATACTTTCTAAGTTCCTTGTTCAATTTTTTGGTCTGCTTTCAGGGCTGTAGTTGTGCCCTTCAGCCTTATAGTATTGAGGTTAGTGAGAGACCAGTTTGCTTTTAAGTTGCCCTTGAAATGCAGGCAGTAGGAGGTTTTGCCATGTCACATTGACATGCTCCTTCTTCTGGCATCCATTGTTTCTTCTGAAACAAAATGTTCAGTTTAAATACAGCAGTTAGTCCTGTGGGATTGTTTGAATGTGAGGTAAGCAGGTGAATTTCTAATGCCTCTGAGGTAGTTTTGAATGCAGGAAACAAATGGAAGTGATTTTATGCCATGTGGCATTTATGTGAACAGCTGTATGAAGTGTTAGGTGCTTGGGAATTCTAGAAATGCACTTGGGAGGTATAGAAAATATTTTTATACATTCATTGATAATATCTGAATCCATCCTAAAGCAGTGCATCCCTTGCTTTTATCAAGAGGTGGCTATGGAACCCTGCTAGATGATTGGGGAGGAGCCTAAGTGGGTCTTCTCAGCAAGGGAAGGTAATCCAGGAACCAGCAAGCCAACGAGGCTGGCAAGGTGAGCAGACCTGGTCCAGAGAGGTTTCCAGATATGTCTGTAGAATGAACTAGGGGTGCAGTTGTGCTGGTTTGAGGCTAATTGGAATATTTTAATAGAGAAAATTACACTATAGCCTGTGAAAGGAAAACATGGTGATGTCTACTTCACTCATAGGCTTGCTGAGATGTTTTGGGAAAGAACTCAAAACATTAGATAAGCCAGTCTCAGTCTGTCTCTCTCTGTGGCCACAGTGTCTTGGGCTGTCTAGCTTCTGGCTTCTCCTTGGTGATTAATCTTCACTAACCACTTTTCTTCTAACTTCCCTGACTGATCCTCCAAATTCACCTTGCACGTAAGGCAAATCTTGGGGTAAGGTATAGGGGTGGGGAGAAGGTAGAAGGGTGGTTGGGAGCCCCTCCTGGGGTCTCTGATTTCTGGGAGGGGAGTTGTGTTTCTGTATTACCTTTAACTTGTATATTTCTGTAACTATTCCTGTCTATAGTGTATATCTCTGCTTGTACATTGTGCTGAGCTGTAAATAGAGCTTCAGTCTTTAACTTCCAGCCGGCTGAGTTCTAGTCTGGGTCATTTTACAAAGTGTGGGAGCCAGGGAACTCTCAAACCGTCACAGCAGTCAATCCAGAATTCCAATCATCAGGTAAAGACCAGCAGGGCACATGGCCAGGCTCAGACACAGCTGTAGCATCACTCAGACAAGGACCCAGAGTGAGGGCTGGAGCAAAGTGAGCTTCCAAGAAAAGGGATCAGCTTCTAATAGAGCCTCACCCAGCTTTTTTCCCAGCATCCTGTTCCCAAGTTGCAGTTGTAAAGGAAAGAAACCACTGTGCAATTATAAAGGAGAGATGACACTGTGCTACTCCAGTATCTTTGAATACTGTGCCATATCTCGTGAGACGCTCTGAGAACAATCTAGGGGAACAGATGGCACAAAACACCACATAACATTCTTACTCAGATGTAGTATCAGTACAGATCTGATCTCTCCCTCCAGGGCTGCTGCAGTGTCTCATGAGAACTGAGTGGATGGGTTCACAGCAAGATGTGATGCATCACGATTGCCACTGCTGTGATTCTAGAGATATTTTGGAGAGTCTGTTGACATCATCTGAGATTACTTGATGTTCCCTGTTCTTCATTAAATCAGACTAAGCAGTTTCTGCTTATATGAGAAGACACAAAGTTCAGTGACCCCATCCCAATTTGTTTTATTTGTTGAGAGCAAGCTGCTGAAAGCAGGCTGCTTTATGCTTTATATGATTCCAGGGCCCAAAGCTACTGAAAGCTCATGTTTTTAGGAGGAAGAAGGAAACTGGAGATTTATATGGGTAGGTTAAAGAGCAGTATCCTAAAATATTTCCATACTTGCACGCAGGAGGCATGTTCACAACCACATTGTGTGGTGTAGACCGTCAGTGGTGTGTCGTGGCTGCAGCCAGCTGAGAGGGATGGGGAGGTCAAACTTTCTCTGTTCTTCAAGTAAAAGACTTTAGGAAACCAAGACATATAGAATAAAAACTGTGCTAGAAATGCAGAGTCATTTTCTGATAAGCCTATTATAAAAGTATCACTTGTTCAGTGCAGAATGAAACCTTTTCTTCTTTGCTTTGATAGGAGAAATGGGAGGTAACATCAAGCTCAGGTTGTTCTTAAGAACTTAAATAGGAACTCCTTCCTTGAAGTTCCCAATCTTGCCTTTGGCAAGAGGGCTGGAGTTGAAATATAAGGCCTTTATTTTGAAATAGTTTTGAATTCACAAAGACTCTGTGCTGGGCTTTCTTACTCAAAACAAAACATTGTGTCTGTGGAGGGAAGAAAAGAAAATGGAAGTGGTTAAAAACTCGAGGAAAGTTCTGAGCTTCCAAGTAAGCTGGTGACAATAGCAGTGAATAGCAACAGAAAGTACCTTTCTTGTAGCATTGATTAAAAAAAGGGAAGCTTGGTGTGACATTGTTTGTGTATGTGACAGAGCTCCCCTCCTCAGTCTGGAAAGTCAGAGCTTGCAAAAACTTTGAAATGAACATGAGAAAAATACTACCTGCAAGAAGAGGCAGAGGTTGCGTGGGGAAAAGCAGACAAAGCAGTGCACAAACACTGCATCAGGCTTCAAAATGACCAGAAAATCAAAATCATTGAACTGTTTTTAATAAATTAAGAGATTGTGCCATGGTGCAATGATAAAACAATCCCAAGCCCTTACTCTGCTTGGTGTTTTTATGAGAAATTTCTGGTTGGAGGGTACGATGGTGAGTAGCATAATGAGCTAGCTACCAGGCAAGGTAAAGTAACTGGCCAGGAGGTGTCAGATTTGTGATCAGAGGTTGGAAGTCTTGTTACTGTGTCTGCAACCTGTCACCCTGGAACAGGCTGTTACATTGTAAACCTCGTTAGAAACCCCAACATAAGCAATGTTTCATTTGCAGGTTGTTTGCAATTCATATTTGTCCTTATTTTATATGTGCAGTGGTTTTCGAGTTCCTATTTTTGATAGGATTTGAATTCATAATAGACCATGGCATCATGTCATCCTTAAAAAAAAAAAAAAAAAGAAGTTTAAATCACCTGTCTCTGGGGCAAACCCTGCAATTTGTGCAATTTGTCATCCAGGAAGACATCCTGTTTTACCTGAAGGTATAAAAACTAGAGAATCTTCCCATTCTTTCAGCAGCAACTGGCTGGCAAATCAGAATCTCTGATAGCTCTGATTTGACCTGCAAGGTATTTTGTTTGGCTGAAGGGAAGTAGTCTCAATGTCCTGAAACCACTTTTGTTTCAAATGCTTAAGTGAAATAAGATGAGTGCATTGATTTCATTGAGGCATGTTGTTCAGAGGCCATGTGGCTTCACCCTGTGCCAAGGCACATCCAAGATGAGCAGAGGACACATTCATGGGCGTTGTGCTAGGTGATTGTTGTACTCATATCAACCATAACCAAGACTGTGACACTTGAGAACCAGGTCTGCAATGAAAACAGGGCTGCCAGGCATCTGAGCTATGACAAATAGGTCTGTGATACAGTGAAATAGGACATTCCAGCAGGTCAGGATGAAGACAAACAACAGTGTAGTTAACCCAGATGAAGATGTTTGCATTTTGACAAATGAAAACTTGTTTTTCAGTAATGCTGCTGCAAAAATCTGAAGTATGTGAGCAGAAGTCTTTTGTGGAAAATGTTAATTTCTCTGGAAATCATGTTTCCTACTTCAAGGGGAAAAAAAAAAAATGTTCAGTGGTGTATTCCCAACCCACTCCAACACAGAGTCTGTCTAAATCTTAGCATTGCCATCTGGCACCCAGTTGGAGAACCAAAACAGCATATGCTTCTTTTATGTTACTATTTGATATTTATGAGTAAGACAACTTGGTAATATATTTGCCTAATTACTTTTTAAAATTCCATGTCCAGAAAATTCATGGGAAATGCAGTGTAAAACTTTGTTGAGCAGAAGTGAGCAGAAAACTGCTTTCAACCTGAAATAAAGAGGAAATCTAAAGCAAAGATACAACACACGAGCACACTGCAGAGGAAAGCTCTTCTCTCTGACATGCTGGGTTGATCATGCAAGGCTTCAGTTCCCAGGTGTGAAGTGATGAGCAGTCAGGCAACATCTTGGGCTCCCAAATCAAAAGCATTTATGATAATGTTCTAGTTGAAAATAACTGGTTTAAGGGTAATGGGTTTTGCTATTCATGGGTTGGTTCTCTCTCTTCCATGGCCCTGAAAATTATGTCTGCTTTTTAAAAGGTTATGCAAACAAGAAATTATGGTTGGAAACCAATGAAACAGTTCTGGAACCCTCAGCACAGGAAGGACATGGAAGTGCTGGAGTGGGTCTAGAGGAGGCCATGAAGATGCTCAGAGGGCTGGAGCAGCTCTGCTATGAGGACAGGATGAGAGAGTTGGGGCTCTGCAGCCTGGAGAAGAGAAGGTTTCCAGGAGACCTTAGAGTAGCCTTCCAGTATCTGAAGGGGGCTACAGGAAGGCTGGGGAGGGACTATTGACAAGGTCTTGCAATGACAGGACAAGGGGCAATGGGTTTGAACTGGAAGAGGGAAAATTTAGACTGGATGTTAGGAGGAAGTTCTTTCCAGTGAGGGTGGTGAGGCACTGGAACAGGTTGCCCAGGGAGGTTGTGGCTGCTCCCTCCCTGGAGGTGTTCAAGGCCAGGTTGGATGAGGCCTTGAGTGAGCTGTACTAATGGGAGGTGTCCCTGCCTATGGTAGGGGGTTGGAACTAAATGATCCTTGAGGTCCCTTCCTACCTTACTATTCTATGATTCTATAAACTAACTTTGGGTTGGAAATGACTCCCCAGTGTTTCATGTAATTCAGACAAGTTCTAGACTTATGGCCTTCTCAGAGAACTTTCCCAGAAAAAAACTTCATGAGATCCATGATTTTTATTATTTCAGTCTCAGATTCAAAAGGAATATTGGCACCTTTCCAAACTGCAGGCAGATTAATCTGTAGTTTCTACATCCTTGCCTTTACCATCAGAGAAGCTGTCTTCTCTCATGGGGTAGTCCAAAACATCTGGAACAGGAGGTAGCTGAGCATGTCTCCATTGGCCCCTTCGCAGTGCTGCCAAGTATAACTAGTTTAGTTTCACCTTACATCATTTACTGCTGAACTATGAAATATTTCAAGGGAAAAGATGGGCATTTGCACTTTTGCTACTCAAGGTTGCCACCTTTTGTAAAGCATTTACTAAAATAGCAGTAGTCACTTTGTAAATATTTTAAACCAAACCAAACCAAACCAAACCAAACCAAACAAAACAACAACAACAACAAAAACCAAACACCAACCCAAACAAACCAAACATAAAACCCCCAACCAAAACCCCACAAACCAACCCTTCCATATAGATGCTGTTCAGTCTAAGAATGATTCACTTAACATAGAAGAAGAGCGAGCTTTGGGGGGTGCCACGATGCCCAGTGGAATTCTGGAATTCTACTGTATTCTGTTACTGGAATTCTACTACAAATTGTTATTAATTACTAAATACAGATTTTAAAAAGTATTATTGTTATAGGTAGCAGTGTTAGATGGAAAAAAAAAATTTAAAAAATTATATATCAAAACTTGATTCTTTAGACCTTAAACTGCATCCCTAAGTGTTAAGGAAAGCGGAGCCACCAAGTTTGCTGTAAGCTGACTTGGACTCTGAAAGACTGCCTGAGACTATACATTACTTTAATAGAGCCACATTTCACAATGCAACACAATTTAACAGATTTAAATTGCACAACAAAGAATGTACTGTTTTCTAAGAGCAGTATAAAAGCTAGAGCTACCTTTGGTAGAGTGTGTGCAGAGCAAATGAGAAAGGAACAGATGGGGAAGCATTTACATAGGAGATGGCAGGCTATTTCATTTTTTTTCTATTGGCATGCTAATTAATGATCTTTCCAAAGAAGGAATGCTGTATAAATCTCCTAAAGGAAGGATAATAGCAAGGTCAGATGTATCTGCTAAACTATGCAGGGATTTGAATGCACAAGTATTGCAAAATCCTGTGTCAGATTAATAACCTGTTATAAAGAAAAAAATTGAAGTACTTGGTAAATACAATTTGAAATGCAGATAAGAGATAGAATGGGAATGCATTGGAATTTCAAGTTGCAGAACGTGAACTACTGAGCTGTCCTGGATCCTGCAATTTGTTTAAATCTGTTGCACAAGTTGAATGTTGAAAAACTCAAATCTGTCATTTTTCTCCCCTTTCCTGAGCCTGTAAATGTCTTTGAAGGTCTGCATAGTTTAGCTGAGAAATAGGGATTCAAAGACTTCAAAGCATTCATTTTAGCTGAGATAAACATTTGAAATAGGGGAAGCTTTTCTGTAGCCTAGAATAATAACCATAATATTTGCAGTACTTGATGTAACTAAAAGCTATGCAGTGCTACCAGCTCTGTAGAGCCAGTGAGTTATCAATTATTCTCTGGGCCAGCAGGAGGACAGATCACAGCTCCCAGGTACTCTGACCTGCAGTGTCTGGGATGCTTCATGCTCAGCTCAGGAGTGTCACAGTGCCTTGTACATACCAAACCCATGGCAGGGAAGGTTCTTTTTGTTTGTTTGGGGTTTGTTTGGTTTTTTGTTTGGTTTGTTTGTTTGTTTTCTTTTAATGAAAGAAATGGTAAAATTGTCTAAAGTCACTCTGACAAGCTATGCCAGAGAACAGTAACCCAGGTCCTTCCATCCCTAGTAAGTGCGCTAAGACTGCACTATGGACGTGGCACTTGGTGCCTTGGTCTAGTCTTGAGGTCTGTGGTGATGGGTTGGACTTGATGATCATTGAGGTCTCTTCCAACCCTGGTGATACTGTGATACTGTGATACTTGAGTATGTTTCTGCAGTCTCTCCAGCCTTCTGTCCCTCCTTACCTCATAGTCTCTGACATTGCTGGCTCTCTTCCTCTGTGATCTCTGCTGACTTTCTGTCTCTGCAGTCAGGTGCCTGAGAATTCAGGGTTTCAGCATCTCTGACTGTGCAGAATTATGTTTTTTTAACACATGGAGATTATAAACCAAAATTACACTGTGGCTGGAGGCCACTTAGAAAATATTTTGAGCGGTATGTTTGTGAGGGAAGTTAAAAGATTTATGTCAGGGGAAAGACCACAGGGTCATGCTGTGCCTAGCAGTCTCGCTCAGGACTGCAATTCTGGGAACAGTTTGATCCTTAATGTGTGTAGGAAATCTCTGCTTGCTCAGCACCCAAAGTGCTGGCTGTTAAACTGAGCAAGGAACTGCTTGTTCAGAGCAGGTATTTGATCCTCACTTTGGATCTGTTCCACTTGTAAGTAGCTCCAGGCTAAATTCACAAGGAAGGCTGAGATAAGCTCCAGAGTCCAAAATGTAGAGTAGGAACAACCCTCTGACAGCCTCCTTAGAAGTCCTGCTGCTAGGCTTGAGCAGAGTGATGGATGTCTTGGCAGTGCAGAGCTATGTGGTTTGTGTATCTCTCATTGTAGGACTCCTTGGTTCTCTCCTCTCTGCTCCTTTTCTTGGTGTTTTTTAGCTGGTGTTTTTCTGCAGAGGGAATTTTTATTGACTTTTCATCAACCTTTAATGGGAAGCTGAGGATGTGAATTTCATATCCAGAAATTACTTTTGTAGCACTGGGGCAAAACTCTTGGTACATCTGTAAAAAATATTAGGGAAACAGAGAAAAAAGGTACAGAGTTGAAATTCAAGACCTTGAAAAAGAGTAGCACAAATGGGATTGTCAGAAGTAGCAGTTGACAAAATACTACAGCAGAGTCTACTAATGAGTATTCATGGAGCATCAGATGGAAAGTAGTCCTCATTTCAACATTTATAAAGAAAGAATTAAGATGGAAGAAATTAGCATTGTGATTTTGTTCTGTACTTTGAGTAATAGATGAGAGGCATTAACAAAATGTGACTTAGAGGACTTGACAAGCCAGTAAGATTCAGAGGAGTATACCTGCACGGAAAAAATGAGTGGATGCAGCTACAAATACGAGAAGGCAAGCAGGGAGAAATAACTTTAACCTTGGGATGGCAGAAAATGTTAGGTGTTATATGGTGTTATATTTGTGTGCAAAGGTGCAAATTTTAATCATTGCAAAAGAGGCTAAAATCAGGAGCAATAAAGTTTCTCAAAGAGTTTTTTTTTGGGAAAAAAAATATTTAGAAGTAAGAGTGGCCATTAGTTTGGCTGGGTTAGGATCTAACTTAATAGAAAATGAGGCACTGGCAATAAAATAAATAATGTCATTTAATTACACTCATGGCCTTTAGTAATTGCTGCATTATTGCTTTGGATTGCAAGAGATTTATTGTATTTACTGAAACAATTAGGATTTTTTTTTTTCTTCTGCCAAAGCCATCAAGCATTGGAATTGGAAAATATCTATTAGATTATCTGGGGTTTGTGTCCTCTGCTGCACAGTGTCTTGTCCCCTTCTGCTGTAAATATAGAATCGTAGAACCATAGAATGGTAAGGTTGGAAGGGACCTCAAAGATCATCTAGTTCCAACCCCCTGCCATAGGCAGGGACACCTCCCACTAGCACAGTTTACTCAAGGCCTCGTCCAACTTGGCCTTGAACACCTCCAGGGAGGGAGCAGCCACAACCTCCCTGGGCAACCTATACCAGTGTCTCACCACCCTCACTGTAAAGAACTTCCTCCTAACATCCAGTCTAAATCTCCGCTCTGCCAGTTTAAACCCATTGCCCCTTGTCCTGTCATTGCAGGACCTTGTCAATAGTCTCTCCCCATCCTTGAGGTCCCTTCCAACCTTACCATTCTATGATTCTATGATTTCATCTCTGATGGACACATAAGGGCTGCCACAATCTTGTACTATCTCACAGAATTCCAGTGGTAGCAGAGAGTGTCAGCTTCAAAGAACAAACTTGCCATGAGATCCAACAAGGAAACTTTTTTTTTTTTTTTTTCCATCATCATCCCATTTAGGTACTGAATAGATTGGATCCATCTTTTGACACTTGTAAAAAAACAACAGAAGTGGTAAAAATTGCCCAGCAATGCTTCTGATATTATCTTTTAAGAAAAATGAAATCTCTGTCCTTTCAGAAAACTCAGCAGGGTGTTGTTTTTTCTTTGTTCCCCTCATTGTTCATTTTATTTGGGATGGAATTAATGATTTTTCTCTAAGGCTTATTCCTTTCAGAAATCAGTTTAGAAAAATAATCTGTCTCGGCATAACAGTCAGAAGTCTTCCAAAACAGACCCTTCTAACAAATGGATTGCTTCTTGAACTTCAGTGACCTTCACATGCACTGCAGCTCTGAGGAGGTAGCTCTCATCTCACAGAACCATTGAACCCAGCGTGCAGGTGAAGGCAGAGTTACAAATGTTCATCAGCTCCTCACAGATGATGATTTTTTATATCTGATTATTAGCATAGTCTTGGAGTTGCTTATTGCAACTTCAAACAGTGATGGAAGCAGCAGGGGGTGAAAAAGGGAAAAAATTGTTGAAACATAACTATAGATAGGAATCACCATTTCCTTCTCTAAATAGGGGAGATTATGTTCTATTTTGAGAGCTGCTCTGTCCCAGATAACACCATTTCTTCTGTCTGTCCTCACTTTGTCAGCGCTGGGTATCTTTCCTCTTGGCACCTCTCTTCGCTTTTCAACAACCTCCCCCTCCTGTAACCTTTGCTTATTCATATTCTTCTCACCAGGCTGCTTTATCACTGCTTCCTTGAGGTTCTGTATTTCTTTGTATCCTGGCCTTCAATCTCCTCAGATGTGCTCTAGGAGGATCTTTCTTATCCCATATCTTTCAACTCCAGGCCTGCCTACCTATTCCTCCTCATAAATTCCTTCTCACTAAGCCTTCTCTCCCTCTCCACTCTGTGCCTCAGGTAGAGGCAGCCATCCACAGTATGGTCCTGTGTCTCTAGAAGGTACTTAGCACATCCAAACCACCAACATTTTTGCTCTCAGAAGCAGCACTTTTGGCAAGTTACTTTCTGCCCTCGGGCACAGCAGCCCCAGGCCACTGCCCTTGTTGTCCTTCCCAGTGTTTGCAATTTGCTGCTGCTGCAGAGATGATTTGGGGAAGGTGGCATGGCAAGGGAACCGGAAAGTTGATGTCGTATTTAGAAGTCCTAGAACTGAATTTTACATATACCTCGATGTGAATATTTCTTTTTCCTAAATACAGGCTCTATGTGTGTACATCCTCTGCCCCTTCCCTATCCCCAGGTGTTTCCACTGCTGCAGCAGCTGATTTGCCAGCTTGCAATGGAGTCTGTGCACCAACTGTGTGAGGCTGTTTGTTCAGGCCTTTATCTCAAGCTGCTATAATTCTTTATGTGACAAAATGCAGTCAAAATATTCAATTCAGTGCAAATCAGACACTTGACTATTCAGGTAACAGACAAAAATTCTCCAAGTGACATTTCTGAGATAAACAGTCTCTTGGATGCCATTCCCCTGCCCAGGACTGCCTGTGCAGATGCACTCTCACAAGACTGGGTTTAATCCAACTGGTCTCTATTGTGAAGCAGAAAAACAATTCTGGCAAATGCTTGTTCTGGAAGAGAGGCCACACAGATGTGAGGGTTGAGCTGGGAAAGAGGCATTTCAGCAAGATAATATGCTCACTCTGAGCTCCATTGGTAACGAGTCCCTCTTTCATAAGGTGTACAGAAATGACAGGACCCTCTTGCTTCTAAAACTTGGCATCTCTGGGCTCTGGTTGTCAGTTACAAGAGTAGGATTTGCCTCTAGTTGCTCCAGAGTGCTCCCTGATGTACCTCTGCCACATCACCTGGCAAGTACAGCCACATGTCTGGTGGCACTGATAGTGATGCACTTCACTCCATGCAATGCCTTATTGGTATAAACCCACCCCAGAGTAAATTAATGCAGCAAACTCCATCATTGCTGGCACATCCCTGTGAAATTCATTGGTAAGACCAGCACTTAGACTTTTCATCACTGTAACTTAAAGGAACAAAACCAGGCCAAAGAATGGCATTTGATTTTTCCTATCAACCTCTGATTGCAATCATATTATGTATTTTAAAAGGCCATACAGCAACAAGTAATCCGTTGTGAACTCAACTGGAAGACAACAAATCTATTTCTACTGGATGCTTTCAGACCTTATTCAGTTTATAAAAATTAACAGGGGAGAATTATCGACTTTCCTCTGTTATTAAAAAA
>VWZE01006809.1:21126-46291 GCA_013396675.1 Eubucco bourcierii | reverse complement strand
AGAGCTGCTGCAGCCCTCTGATCATCTTTGTGGCCCTCCTCTGGACTGGGTCAAACAGTTCCATGTCCTTCCTGTGCTGAGGGCTCCAGAACTGCACACAGTACTCCAGGTGGGGTCTGACGAGAGCAGAGTAAAGGGGCAGAATCCCCTCCCTTGCCCTGCTGGCCACACTGCTCTTGCTGCAGCCCAGGACTCGGTTGGCTGTCTGGGCTGCATGTGCACACTGCAGGATCATGTTGAGCTTTTCATCAACCCAGACTCCAAGGTCCTTTTCCTCAGGGCTGCTCTCCAGCCATTCACCACCCAGCCTGTATTTGTGCTTGGGATTGTGCCTACCCAGGTGCAGGACCTTACACTTGGCCTTGCTGAATCTCATGAGATTGGCCTGGGCCCACCTCTCCAGCCTGTCCAGGTCCCTCTGGATGATCATCACTATTATTCATAGCTGACCTTGGTCAATCAACCTGTCTTCAAGTGGAGGCACAACCTAACCTTTTGACTGTGTTTCTGCAGTCTAGAGCAGGCTTGGGTGTTGCAGAATGGCATTTGAGTGGTGGCTAATGTAGTTTGAGATCCTTTTATTCTTAAGTGTAACATGGAAAGAAGTCTGATATTCAAAAAAGCAATGAAACTCAGTTCCCTTATGATGGCTTGTGCTGGATCTCTTTGGTCTCAGGTGACTTTTAACCTGTAGCCTTATTGCATGCTGTAATACAGGCTGGTTTTCTGTAGCCCTCTAAGTACCAGCCAGCACAACTCGGGTTCATAAGGGAACCTTCAGGCACCCATATCATACTGCATGTAAAAGTAGTAGAGACTGCATTTACTGGTAAATATCATGCAGTACTTAAGCTCTTAAGAAGTTTAAAAGACATCTGCTGAATCTGCAGATAACAATGGTGAAAAATGTTCTCCTTTTTGTTGTGTGTCTGAAGTACCAGTGGGAGCTCAGCTTTTGGCTCCTGCAATCTGCAATGCCCCAGGTACTGTGCTGTGAAAATCTCCATTATAAAAGTAAAATGCTTCACAGCAGGAAGGGAAGAGGGGAGAAAGGTGTCCTTTATCTTCTAATAAAATTGACTCAGGCTGGACTATGTGGCCAATGCCCATCTAAATTGTTGTAAAATTTATCGTAGGAATTAGCAGATCAGAATTACACAAACTAATGCTCCATCTGGTCCAGTGTTCTGTTTCCAGAAGTGACTTACACCAGCTGTTTTAAGGGAAGAATAAAATATTAAACATCTGGAGTGCTATAAGTGCCCTAACCAATGACTGAGGTGGTTATTGGGCAGCCGCTAGCAAATCTAGTGGCAAAGAGAACCTGCAAGCTCCTCTGCTTTTCTAGCAGATAGAGCTAAGAACAGCACTTCTCTCGGGGATATCAGTATCTGCTATACCCAGCCCTGTGTGTTTATCATTCCTCCTACCCTCATGTTCATCCAGATGCACACACAAATCCTGTCCTCTACGTGCAAAGAATGTGCGAAGGTTGCAGTGCAGTAGATTTTACCAGAGGTGAAAAGTTTTTCAGGTGACTCATGGGGCAGAATTTGTTTTAATCAAGCTAAGACATTTCCACCTGATCTAGTCAGCCTAAGCTTCCTTCACAGTCAAAGAGCAATGCCAGCACTTCAACATCATGGTTCTTCTGACCAGGTTTAGATGTCTGCTTTAGGAGGTAGTGACTCCACTGACTGAACTGCATTGACTGCAAAAGGAGCCCAGGCTGACCAGCTCAGATGAAGACATCTACACCACTGATATCTGTTTGCCAGGTGAGTCTCTCCTTTGGTAGCAAAACTAATGTTTTCAGAATGATAAGGGCTGTTCAAGAATTAAGATCCAAACCAGTTAAGGCACTTGGGGACATATTTCAGTCTGCCTCTCTCCTTAGTCTCCCTTATTGCCTGGCGGTAATTGCATCTAACAGAGTCTAGATGATAATGGGAGTGGGATAAGGAGACTTTTACTTTTAACTAGCAGCCCAAAATGATCTGTCTTCATAATGACCAAAATGTGTTAGCGGTAGATGGCCATGAATGGGTTGATTGCATCACTAATGGTTGATCACACAAAATGCCCTCTGGATTAACATTAATTGGTCACCTTGTTGGAGACTTCAGATGAAAAATCTATCTGAACAGAGGTAGTGTTTGTCCTTTAAAGGAGGTAAAAGAAACCCTGAAGGGCTGGTTGTACAATCAGCAGATGTACAGAGTTAACCTGCCTTCTCCAAATGTTGTATCTGCTAAAGTCACTACGTCTGTGCCTGTCCTGTTGCTTTCTACTTCTTGTTTATAACTCAATATTTGGTTATCTAAACTAGAGGTTATAGTCTTAGTGGTAGAAACTAACTTGCTGTGCATTTCCTTTAAGTCTGTTGTGTTGATATTTCATATTGTAAATTTTTGACTCCCACAATTGGAGACTACCTGGCTTTAAGTGGCTTAGCAACTCTAATGGAAATAATACCAGGACTGGAAACCCACTATGGTTGCTAACAACATAGAGCTACACAGGATCTATAAACAAAAGCAGAAAGCTGCAAGGCACAGTGTTGTATCACCAGTCAATGTCAGAGAGCAACATAATACAGAAAGATAAAGCACACTCCTTCCAAGAGAAACACACCGTTAAATGCCATGTAGAAATTTTTATCTGCACTTAAGAAGGGAAAGAAATTAAAACTGCCTCTATAAAAGAACATATTATGAGGTCTGAGAATGAATATTACACCATGAATGGAAAATTAATTTGTGAGGTGTAAAAGATATTATTTAATGCCTTCCCTCACAAGGACACATAGTGACAGTTTTTATTTATCTCAGGAGTAATTACAAAGAGGGAAAATCTATCCTTAGGTCTTGTGCAGGCATAGCATAGAATAATGGGCTTTAAAAATTAGCTTTATAGATGTAGAAGCTGGGATAGACTGCCTAAAAATGTTGTCAGGTCTCCATCAATGGAAGCTTCTAAACTAGGACAGGACAAATATCTGACAAGAATAATTCAACTCTCTATTCCTAATTTGTGAGGTGATTTATTTTGTTTTGTTTTATTTTATCTTGTTTTATTTTCTTTTATTTTACTTTATCTTATTTTATTTTTTTCAGAGAATCAGGACTTTATTACAGAAGTGTGGAACACAATTCATTGTCTTTTACTTTGTGTAGAAGAGCTATACAGTGCCCTGATTTTGAGTTCAGTCAAACTACAGCAGTTCAGTGGAGGGCAGCCCTAGCTGCAGAGCACCTGTAAAGCTGAAGTGCTTGAAGTGATCTGGTAGCTCATATAAATGCATCTTCCACAAACTGCAGATCTCTTCTTTATACATTTTTTACAATTTCTAATAAATTTATCCTCTTAATATACTTTAAGGGTAGTTGATGTTTGTGTTTCTGCCTGTACTTCTGTCTATCCACTTCTGTCTCCTAGTCACTTAGCCTTCTTGCTCCCAAGCAAGAGTGGTTCACCCAGAAGTCTCTCAAACAGGACTGTAGATGCCCCAGTCCTTAGCCTTAGTCCAGAAATTCAAGACATTGGGCTTCTGGAAGCAACAGCATGTCAACAGGCACCTCCCACTAGCACAGGTCACTCAAGGCCTTGTCCAACCTGGCCTTGAACACCTCCAGGGAGGGAGCAGCCACAACCTCCCTGGGCAACCTGTGCTAGTGCCTCACCACCCTCACTGTAAAGAACTTCCTCCTAACATCCGGTCTAAGTCTCCCCTCTGCCAGATTAAACCCATAGGAGTAAGAAGTTTTGCCTCTTTGGACTGAATTTCATTGAGGCATTGGGTATCTTGGATACAACGGTCTAAACATTGATAGAGATGTGGAAATATTGTGGCTTTTTCCTCTTTGAGTTCAACAGCTTTTATATCTGCTGAGATGCAAGACATATGCAATGCAAGGAGGGATGCCCTATTAAACGCCTCGTACTGGAACTCTACAATCTGTGTAGCTGCATTTGATGAAGGCAGTGCTTACAAAAAAGTATAAAATCTATAACAAATGGGGCATTTTGTGACAGACAGTGATGATGGCAGGCTGTCTCTGAGTATTTTGTTCCACCCAGAGCACATGCTGCTTTCAAGGCTTCTCTCCCACATCTCCTGCAGATTGGAAATCAGCCACCGAGTGTGGCTTTGAATAACTAAACAATAGGTGCTACTTCTTGCAAAGGCTCCGTACCTGAGAGTGTGCATACTCATATATGAGGAAGGACTTTTTTCTTTCCTTTCATGTTTCTGTATCATATTTCTGTAGCACAGTGCATGGATGAGGCTGAAGTATTCAAGTTAATATATATGCAGATAGCAGAGACCATTAAATATACATTATCTCCTGCTACCAACAATCCTCAGTACTTTCACACTGCTGGACTGTGCATTTTGCTTGTGAATGGCTGATATTCTTGCCCTGTGAGGGTTAAAGCTTCCAAAAGGGTTAGAGTTTCCAAGGGGCAGGGCACTGCTGCTCCCAGCATAAAGGGCTAGAAGGTAATGCCAGTGAAGGGAGCTCAGCTTGCCAGCATAACTGCTTGCACAGCCATGCTGTGAGCTAGATCAATGTGCTGCTAGGTGAACTGACCTGTCTTGAAAATAACCTGGTTAAAAAGTTGGATTTTCTGACCCACCTCACATCATGTCCCACAAGAAGTTTCATTGGCACAACTGAGGAGGCCACACAGTGCGGTGTGCTTCATGTTTAAAGGAGTAATGTCATTCAAAGTATCTCCAGCTTTTGTATGTTAATATTATTGAAGTAAAGAGTAATGGTTGTGTTCAGCCATTGTAACTGCTTGCATTGGCACCACCTGACAATGTGGTGTGGTAGCAGGAGGTTGTGGCTGTTCCCTCCCTGGATGTGTTCAAGCCCAGGTTGGATGAGGCCTTGAGTGACCTGTTCTAATGGAAGGTGTCCCTGCCTATGGCGAGGGGTTGAAATTAGATGATCTTTTTGAGGTCTCTTCCAACCTAAGCCATTCTATGAATGTTGTTCATTAATCTTCTGGTAGTGACAGTCAGCAGGAAAGCAGTGTTTGGGGGTGCCTTACCTCACTGCCACAAACAGGCAGAGATTGCCTTGCAGATCCCTGCTTCTAAGCATCAGAATTATTGCTGTCAGTGCCAACCAGTCGTGAGTACAAACCAGTCCTGGTGGCAAGAGGCAGAGTAGAACACTTCCATTTTCTGTGGTTTGGCCAAAAGCTGCTGTCATCTTTGGGGACAAGAAGAAGCAACTCAGGGTGGAGGGATAGGAAAAGGTCTGAAAAAGGTATGGAAATTTTTCTCTTCAGGCTTCTAACCGTGAGTCACAACAGTCTGTTCACTAGACTGGGCACAATGTCTAGCTGTCACTGTAGCATCAGGTGTTTGCATCATGGTGAAGATGTGCTGGAAAGCACTTTAAAGCACCTAACAATGTCAGAAGCCTCCAAATTAGTGAAAGCATTTTGAATTATTCTAAAGTGTGTTTAATTCTGTGTTTAATTCAGATGACATATTTTTCTTGGGTTCTGACCATGACATTAAAATCACAAAGAAACAAGTTACAAGGTAGAGGTGTGTTTGGCTTGACCTTGGCCTGGACATGCAGTGTGATTTATAAGTCCTGATCATGCCAAGCAAAAGGAACGTCCTGAACAATTTCACTTACCATAGTATGCATAGTCAGCAGCTCATGTCCATCATTTGAGAGCAAAGAAATATAAAGCAGATTCTTCTAGTATTTAGAGGAACCATATCAAGGAATGGCTCCATTTTGTTTTGTGAATCACTGGGAAAATGCACCTTCAGACGTAGGTGCATAAACAGACAGGAAAGAGGAGAGTAGCACTAAGATGCTGACCCGACACTTAACAGGCAGGCATGTGCTAGCCTAAGGCTCTCAGTCTTGTTTTGGTCAGAGGCACAGTTGTGTGGGAAGCCACACAACTGCACTTCAGTGGCACCTGCAGTCAGTGCATTTGCTCCTGTAACAGCACTTGCCTTCATTTAGCTTAACTGCAAGTGCTTGGTGCCTCAGTGCTAGTTCAGCATAACATCAAGAAATGTTTCTAGACATTCACTTACATCTAGCTAATCATAAACTAATCTACCTAACAATAAACACTAAGGAATTTAAAATATCCTTCTCTGTCTTTTCAGTGGCAGGCAGATCAAGAGCACTTTGTCAGGCTTAAAATTAAGTCTGAAAAATTAAAGTTTGGAATGCTGTTAGTTAATTGAGAAGCTGATTAATAAGAGAGGATGAAGTGCTTGCAGAAATCTAATGAGGTATAGCTAGTCCTTTTAGATAAAATCGAGACATGAGTCACTTTTTTTTCCTTTATTAAACAAAGGACAGATTCTACTGCCATTAAAATAAACGGGAATGCTCCTGGTAGAGCAGCTTTACATTTACTGAACATTTCATAGCCATTAGAAAACTTGGGTCAACTCTTCAGTTACTGGTCAGTGCACATGTCCAGAAGGATTTTGCTATGCTATGTAGGTAATGAAACATTGGATGAGCAGAACCTTGCAGCTTCAGACCCTCAGCACTTTTGTCTAGACCTTTCCTAGGAAATTGAAAAGAGCAAAAGTTTTGTAAGGGCTACAAAAGTATTGTATTGACTGGTGATATCCAATGTGGCCTCATATAGAGTGTAATTTCATAGAATCATAGACTCATAGAATGGTAAGGTTGGAAGGGACCTCAAGGATCATCTAGTTCCAACCTCCTGCCATATGCAGGGACACCTCCCACTAGTACAGGTTATTCAAGGCCTCATCCAACCTGGCCTTGAACACATTTGGTTAAGCACAGACTGTATTTCAAGATGGGAAGAGAAGGTTTCTGTGATGCTATAACACCAAGGTAAAGCTCTAGGGTAGCACAGCATGGCAGCATGCATTGTATTATTCACATGAGAAGGTGGTGGTCAGCCCTCTATTCTTGTGGAGAGAACCACTTGGTAGAGCAGATATTCAAAGGAAAACCCATTTTATGTGTCATTGCTGAATGACTTCCTTTCAACCACCTGGGTTGTTACTCTATCAGGCTTTCAATTAGAGCTGACAATTAAAATGGATGTCCTCAAATTAGTCACGTCTTTAAAGACAGCTCCTTGTGCAACACAGCACCACGGGAGAGCAGCTTTGAAGTTGTAGCTGCCCAGAATAAATCATAATGTTTGTCAAACTTATTTTCTAGGTCCAGAAACGGACTTGAAATATGATGGGGGAGGTTTATGTTTTACCAGAGAGATATATTTCACTCGCTCCCAGCTTTCTTTTTCATTTCCTGAAATTATAAAAGGCACTATAAGAAGCCCAGATGGATGAACAATAAACCCAAATGGTTCTTCTCTCTCTTGTAGAGACATTATAGCTGGCTAATATGAACTGTGATCAAAATGTTTTGGTGTGGTTGGAATTTTCTGTGGGATTTTTCTTCTGGATAGATTCACTTCCACCTTTACCTTAAAACAAGAATCAGAACAATTTCCTGAGTAATTCACTGATCTTTCAGTAAACTTAAAATTTTATATGATCTATTAAACTTATTTTGGAAGGGACAAAGGGTGAAAAATAATTGAGGAGGAATGACAGATATGCACACTGCCACCATCATATAAACCTCATGTCCTTAGGAAAACACAAAAGTAAAGTAGAAAGGACTGCATGAGGTATTTCTCAGCATCATTGCATTGCAGACGTTTTTGCAACGTGGTGCAACTCCCATGCATCCTAAGTAGCTGTCAGGTTTTGTGATACAGGATTAAAACAATCCTGTTGTAAAGACTCCTCATGACAGTGCTTTAAAGTGCCACGGCTGTCAGCTCAGAAGTCTTCTTAAAGTTGGATGGCTGACATAGTATCATCCTTTCTTTTTTTTTCATTGACCTAAATCAAGTATTGGATGGCTCAAGACTCTATGATCTCAAAGGAGGGATTTTGTTGTGTTTTTAATGTCATCTTCAGCTATTGGTTACTTTATGCTGAGCTGTGAACTGTGTGGTTATTGGGAGCTGCATTAAAAGCCAGAGAGTGCCTCTGTTTTCAAGAATATCTATCACTCCACTGTTCCAGCCACTCAGCTGGTTGTAGAATACATTTACAGCCACACAGGATACGTATCTGACCTGCAGACATCAGTGATGAACAAATCCAAACTGTCCACAGTGAAGAGATTAAAAAAATTATGGAGGGTGAGTGAAAAATCTGCATTAGTTTATGCTCTAACAGATATATTTCAAGCAGATGATGTTGGTGTTTGAGGACAAGCTGTCCTGCTGCATGCCTGGTATTTGTTCTGAGTTTTCATTGCAGGATTTGTTTGTGTGTTTGTTGTTTTGCATATTAGTTGTATCTTTGGAGATTTCTGGAGCCATTAAACATTCAGGTTAATGTGACTTTTGAGAAAAGTTTTAGGGAATTTGAAACAAGAACAACATCTATACAGTAAAAGCTCTTGAGGAAACTAAGCTGAACTGATTTCCTCTGTGGCCTTCTAAAATGCTGTTTAATGGTGGATGAACATAAAAAAAGTATTAAAAAAAACCACACAAAACAACCCAAAAGCCAAAACAAAGTAAAACCATCATGTTCCCTTAGGCTATATTTTAGAGCTGTGTTATATTGTAGAGCTGATCTGTATTGGGACTTACCCACGTAACACTGGAATGTAATGCGGTGGTCAAAAGAATTAAATAGTAATAGCAGGGCATATTTACTTTATAAACAACTGCATGTGCTGTAGGTTGGAAATATGACCACAGAGAAACTGAACAGATGATTATGATTCTTTACCAAACATGACATTAATTTGGTGCAACAAGTAAAATGAGCATCTCTCTGATGCCTTGTAAACTGCCTTGTTATTGAGTTTTCTTGAGATGTCTAGGCTCAGTTTTTCCTGACATTGTATGATACCAAAAGCAGTCATTTTAGAAGTAATCTTAAAGTTATTGAATCAATTTGTGTGAATGCTTTCAGAAAATGGGGCTTTGACATCAGTTAATTAAGCAGATTGGTTTGTATTATTAGTTAAATAATGTGTGGGCTTCCCTGATCTGAAAAATCTGTGGGCTTGCTTTCTGATTGTATTGATTGGAGGATTTAAAAGTAGCTTTGAGCTGAGATTGCATCAGTGATGAGAAATGGTTGATTTCTGTAAAACACAGCAATTTTCAGTTGAGACATTGAACAGCAGAGGATTTCCATATTCTTGAGTCTGCCTTCAGATGGAGGTAATGTCTCTATTTACGGTTTTGTTTGTTGAGAAGTGTTATTGCCTAAGTGAAAATTGTATTTTAATCATCATACAAGTTTCATTTATGCAAACAGGCACAGTTCCCTTAGAAATTAAAACATATCCATTAAGCATAAGTAGATATTCTATCACATTAAGTGACATGAGATAATTACCACAGTCAAAGCATGGTACTTAAATGGACTCAGGGAGCAGTTTAGTTTTAAGAAGCAAAATGTCCTTCTTGGATAGAAATATTTTATTTGCATATAGCTGTGTACTTCATTGTGCAGCTGAACATTTTGTCCTTTACCTCCTATTTGTAAAAGCTATTAAACTGCAGGCTATTAAGCATCCTTTAATTGACACGTTTTCTGTTCTTATCCCTAAAGCATTTCTCTCTGTTCCATCATTTGGGTACCTGATATTTCAGAGTAATATAAGCTCAGAATTAAATTTCTGCACAAGCAAATGCCAGTTTTAAATGCTGCTGTTTCTTTTTTCCTGTTTCAAACTATTCTGGACAGAAGGATGTCAAAATCTCAAAGAGGGCTTTTATGACTGGAATTAAAACAGAAAAAGGGTAGACCTTTTATTGTGCAGAGTGTGCATTTATAATAAGCCATAATATATTTATGCAGGAGATTATATGTCTCTGATATGGCACACGCTCCCTTCCTCCACTTAACTCTGGGCATTAACTTGCTCAGTATTTATGGATATATCAAAATTGAGATTTACACTATACTTATCATTAACATCCCTTGCAATATCTCCTCATAGTTCTCGCCATCCTTCAGAATCCAGTCATAAAATGAAGAGATTAACAGATAATTAAATTAAATCCTTAATTATTTGGGGATGATGAATTCACTGTGTGATTCCAGAAAGGTATAGAGAACCTTTTTCACAGGCAGTATAAATTGAAACCAGTGAAGCTGTGATGATTTATGCCTGCTTGAGGATCTGACTCATACTGTTAATTATCTATTCCTCTTTTAAAAAACATATTCATAAAAACTGGATGTAGGAACTGTTTATTAAATGATGAAGCTTTCAAGATATTTTTTGAAATATTATATACATTTGAAGAAAGCATTGCTCAAAAAGTATCAGTAGTTTTAAATACAAAATGGAATGTCCTTCAGCAAAAGGCAGGGAAACTTCACTTTTGTTTCTCCAGTGGTTTCTGACATCCATGGGAAACCTCTCATTGTTTTCAATTAATTCTTGATCTGGCCTGTGCTTCATGCAGATCTCCAAAGTGATGGCATATATCACTGACAGTTAAGTCTTCCAAGGTGTTTGGCAAGTATTCACTCCTGCTGCTGAAGTGGCTGGTAACTAAACACTCTTGAAAGTGTGGCCAACTCAACTAATTAAGAATGGAAAGCCAAACTTACTAAAAAATCCAAACCCCTCCAAGAAAACAAAACAGGAAAATTAATTACAGGGTCAAACCTAGCAGCAGCAGCAATAAACATTCAGCCCTTCGGTACTCAGCTTTAAGTACTCTTACTTAAAAAAAAAGAAAAAAATCTCTACAGTCATTATAAAGAAGATTATAGATAGTTACAGTATCTAATGGGCATCTGGGCTATTGTCAAGACTAAAGGTTATAATGTTTAACTTACATACTGAGCTGTTTTGAGAGCTCATTAGTAACGGTTGTTAATGATGCAGAGATATTTGGTTAACACTTGCACCAAGCTTGAGAGGAACACTGTGCCAGGTTTTGTGAGTAATAAAAAAGTAAAGCAATCATCATGGAAACACAAAAATTGATGTGAAAGTGTATAATGGCTACTTCAGATCCACCCAGTCTCTTGAGTAAACCTCTATTTAGAAAATACGTAGAGGGCACAGTATTTACCCAATAGTACATTCTATTGTGATCCATCATACCTGCAAGGATTTCAACATCATATATTTTTAATGGATTTTTTGGACCAACAGACTATGATGACTGTAAAACCCTATTGTAGTCTTCCATGCCAAGTATTTGAAGTGCTATATGGCGTAAATATGACTTAAAGAGAAAAAAACCCTCTGTAATTTACTCTGGAAAATGCTTATGAGGGTGGGCTGAAGCAATTTGTACTCTTTGGGAACAACAACTGGAATTTTCAGTGGTTCCATCAGGAGGCTGTACTTTCCTACTTCATAATTTGTGTATTTTAAGCCATAAATTGGTCTGAAAACACTGATTCTGGAGCTTTTTTTTTTTCTTGTCTTGCCACTTCTCAGCAACATATCTCGGTAAAGAGTGGTTTAGGTGGCGTGTGTTAGTATGCATAGGGACTGAGGTGTAAAAAGAATGTCTTATTGTAGTGCTTGTAAAATACATTATCATTTTGAGGAATTGTAGCCTGACCTCTCAGCCTCAAAAGCAGCAAGGCTGAAATGTTTAAACTTGTTAACAGAATGTATATCCACTCTTGCAATCCTAACTTTTATCTAGTAAGGCTTTCAATTGAGTGGCAGTTTTAGTGCTGAGGCACAGGCTATGAGTGCAAGTTCAAGACGGTGTTATCCTCCTATGTTCTCATTGCCCTCCATAATACATCCATCAGGTAGCAATATGGTCTGGCTTTAAAGCTTTTTGGAGAATACCATTTCTTCTTTGCAGTGTGCAGGACTGAAAGTCTGGGTCATGCTGTGTCATAACAACATGCAGGGGCTCTGCCTGTTCTGCCCCAGAAAAGATATGCACATAGTAAATGCTTATGGCACAAATTCTGAATGAGTAAAGATGGATTTAGGAAGGGAGTATGCATCTCAGAAAATTGCTTAATGGCTTCTTTTCTGCCTGTCCTTCTAGTAGCTTTTAACAGGAGACTAATGAGAGCAAAAGCCCATCAATCAGCATCCCTTCCACCCTTTCATTTTCAAGGATGCTTCTCCTCCTGTGCAGCCAACACTAATGGGAGAAGGATGGCTGGGAGATGAGTGGGCAAGAGGGAGGATGCATCTGAAAGTCTTCAGATGACCTTCAGCACAGGCAGGCAAGGAAGGACTTGAGCAGCCTCTGGCCCCTGGGCTGAACACCTCCTCCCTTCCTGCAGTGGAGAATGAGCCTGCAGCACCCATGGATTCCTGCTCAGGGAGAGTTGGAACAGTCCTCCCGCAACATGAGCAGCGGGGACCTGCCCGATGATGATCTGGTTAGTGCTGGCAGGTAGGAATGGAGGTCTGAGAGGCACAAGGGTGACAGAGACCGACAGACTCTGAGGTACAGAAGTGGGAGGTGAGTTGGGAGAACTGTGTACTGAGTTGGCACTGGGCAGCAGAGAGTTTAGGATCTCTGGTTTTATTGGGTAGTCCTTCCTTTGCTTTCTCCTCTCCACACCTTTGATGGAGAAAAAGAGGAGGAAGGAGGAATTTGGATGCAGCAGCTCACAAGAACAGTACTTCAGCTGGGATTAACTCTTTGTCCTTCAGTTTCCTTTGTTCTCAGGTAAGGAGCAACAGTGATTTATGCATCTTGTAGTCCCCATGTTTGATGAAAGATTGGGCCATTTCCCCTTGAACTCTCCTACTTTCAAAAACTTCCTGTGCCTGAGCCAGGAGGTTCTGCTGTTCTCCCCTCAAGACTGATGGTTTGTGCCCTGGCCCAGGTCTCAGCCACACTGAAAGGACTTGCTTGGAAAGGGCTCAAACAACTGAACCAGGAAAACTATTAAGCGTGAACCAACTGAGCATAGGTTGCGTCAATCACATTACTTTCAGTTATGAAAGCGAAAATGTCCAAATGTTCATGTTCAGGAGGTTGTCTGGGGCTGCTGCTGTGTTTGTGATGCATTTTTCTGCTGAGGATGGCTGAAAACAAACTGCATTGATTGATTCAAAATATTAATGGAAAAAATTTTAATGGGTACTCGAGCATGGCAATTAGTGCTACAGAGGTCTTCCTTGCAAAGACAGGTTTGTTTCAACTCATCTTAGTTATTGAGGGCCTGTCCTTTGTGTTGTGAAACTAGTGAAACAAACTATAAATCAATAGAAATGTCAACTGCAGGTGTTGCTGTGTACTGCTCCTTCTGTAACTCGTGTAGTGTTTCTAATTGCACTTAACTGGTACTATCTGGTGTGTTGCTTAAAAATGTGAACTACTTAATTTACTACATATGTAAGTGTCTATCACTGCTTATTCTCCAAGGTCAGTAAAGGACTCCCAACTATGGTAAAGCTGTTAAATGTAAACTGGATTACAGAATTTACACACGCTTACAAATCTCAGTGACCAGGCTCTAAATTACTTGATTTAATTTTTTTAATAGTCTTTGTAAAGCAATCTACAAGTATGTCCCACTGCAGCTTTAGATTAAGAACAAGTGAATTAACACTTTAAAAAATGCTGTTTCTGCTTTCCATTTGAATTTTGCAAACCCCTATGGTTAAAAAGCAATACTGAAATTTAACACACTGGTCCTGCAAACCCTTATTCACATAAGTGATTTCACTCATGACAATGGCTCTTTGAGTTTCTGTGGAGGTTAGCCATAAAATTAAACATATCCATAAATGTTTAGTGCACCACCAAGCACAATTAATACATTTCATTGCTAAAAGCAATGAGTAAGGTGAGATGTTTGCTATCCTGGTAATGTGGTGAGTTTTTTGTGTAGAGTTGATTGTAATGTAGCTAAGCCACAGTTACACAGACCAGGAGCCTACAGGTGCTCTCCTGTTGGACTCTGCATTCATCTACTTACCTGGGGGATGTACTACCATGGCAATTAACTGCCAAAGAGACCTTCCTGTGGAGAAAGGTCCCATCCCAACATTTTGACTGTCTTTGCAATTTCTTTTCATTTGGATCTTATTTTATCACAGTATCACAGTATCACCAAGGTTGGAAGAGACCTCAAAGATCATCAAGTCCACCCATTACCACAGACCTCAAGACTAGACCATGGCACCAAGTGCCACGTCCAAACCTGCCTTGAACACCTCCAGGGACGGTGACTCCACCACCTCCCTGGGCAGCCCATTCCAGCAGTCAATGACTCTCTCAGGCAAGAACTTTCTCCTCACCTCCAGCCTAAACTTCCCCTGGCACAGTTTGAGACTGTGTCCTCTTGTTCTGGTGCTGGTTGCCTGAGAGAAGAAAGTAACCTCCCCCTGGCTACAACCACCCTTCAGGTAGTTGTAGACAGCAAGAAGGTCTCCCCTGAGCCTCCTCTTCTCCAGGCTAACCAATCCCAGCTCCCTCAGCCTCTCTTCATAGGCCTTGTGCTCAAGGCCTCTCCCCAGCCTCGTTGCCCTTCTCTGGACACACTCAAGCACCTCAATGTCCTTCTTCAGTTGAGGTGCCCAGAACTGGACACAGTCCTCAAGGTGTGGCCTAAGCAGTGCAGAGTCTAGGGGGAGAATGACCTCCCTGCTCCTGCTGGCCACACTATTGCTGCTGCAGGCCAGGATGCCATTGGCCTTCTTGGCCACCTGGGCACACTGCTGGCTCATGTTCAGGCGGGTGTCAATCAGCACCCCCAGATCCCTTTCTGTTTGGCTGCTCTCCAGCCACTCCCACCCCAGCCTGTAGCTCTGCATGGGGTTGTTGTAGCCAAAGTGCAGCAACTGGCACTTGGATTTATTGAATGCCATCCCGTTGGACTCTGCCCATCTGTCCAGGTGGTCGAGGTCCCTCTGCAGAACCCTTCTGCCCTCCAACCCAGCAACATCAGCCCCCAGCTTGGTGTCATTATCTGAGGGTATAGGAGAGTTTATTAACTTTGCTTCAGTTTGAGTTACAGTCATCCCAGGAATGACATCAGGATCTCTTTAGAACAGGGGTAGCATTTTAAGCAAAATTTAACAGAAGAAATGATGCTCTCAAAATATCACACTACAGTTCAAGCACTTCAGCAGCATGCAGCTGAAAGAAAAAAAAAATCAACAAGCAAACAAAAATGTGTGTTTAAAATTTTTTTTTTTTGGTGGGTTTTTTTGTTTGTTTGTTTTTTGTTTTTGTTTTTGTTTTTTGTTCACTTGTTTGGGCAATCACTTTTCACCTGTGGCACTCATTCCAGAACAGAACATGCTAAGGGGTTGGCTGCACCTCTGTCTGGAGGTCAGTCGTGCTGATGGTGTGCTAAGGGCTCTTTGTCATCACTGCTAGCAATGACAGCATGCCCTACAGAATCCACTGTAGCATTTCTATTTGGCATTTGCATCATGAATGATGAGATCTCTGGTTTCTGGATTAAAACCTTGGCCCACTTAATGTCTTTGGAAGACCTCCATCAGCTTTAACAGGTCAAGAGTGAGATGCTGTGAGGGTCTTCTGGGTGAAAGCATCTCATTTAACAAGGCATATGGCACAGGGTCTTAGCTACATTGCTTGTAGAGCTCGGTAGCTCCAAATATTTTGCTCTTGTTTAAATGAGTTGCAGCATGTTATTAATTGATTTAATTTATTTTTGAATTAGAAAGAGAGGTGAAAGGAGAAGGACAGCACTGTAATCTAGCTCTCCTGTTCAGGGACAACATGAGCAGCTTCTCAGATTTTGCATTATTTACCTCCAGGGTGTAAGGACTTCTTCTTTCCACAGCTTAATCTTCTGGTGTTATTTTCTGACAGGGCCCACATGAGCTTCACCAGCATGTGTTTAGCTCCCACAGACTGAACTTCTCAGCACTAACAAAACAATGACAGAGAGCCAGTATTTTGTCTTGGACTGATTTTATATAGTCACAATGATCTTCTTCCTAGAGAGCTGGGATTTGTTAAAATACAGGCTCTGTATGCTCCTATTGGATACAGGAACTGGAGTGTGGTCCCACAGCTTAACTTTCTAAATAAAATTTCACCTTTCCCTTTTATTTCCAAGAAGGGGAAAAAAAAAAAAAAAAAAAAAAAAAAAAAAAAAGAGAGGAGGAAAACTGTAAACAGTTTTGTTCCCAAAAGTATTAATGGGGAGAAGTTGAAATGCAATGTGTTTATATTCAGCAAAACCAGGTTTTTATGAAAAAAAAACCAAGGTACTTTTTATTGCTTATATTTGAAACACTGACAAAATGCTAGCAGAAAAGAAAAGCTCCCATCTCACACAGTTTTAGTACTACAAATCACTTCCTCACAAGTGGCATTTGAGGGTTTCTCTGCCTAAGCACAGACTGTCAGTGGGTTGAGTCACTCTTGATTGGAAGCTTTGTGGTCATTTTCAGGGTCTGTTGAGACAGGTGAGCCTTCCTGCTCAGCACTCTGCCATGGTCCCAGCACAAAGCCAGATCTCAGATCATCTTTGGGACATGCAATCACCCAGAGAAGTGAGGGCTCACTGGAATCTAGTGGGACTGTGGGTGTCAGGCTGTGTTGTGACAACCAGTGAAGCTGAACCCCTCTCCCATACAAAACACTGAGCAGGGAGCAGGCCTTTCCCTTTTGCTGGCATCTCGGGTGAGAAATGCCTTTCTTGCAGAGGCTTTGCTATACAACTCAGTTACAGTTTGCTTCCTCCAAGTGGAGGGTAAGTTTATTACCCCAGAGCTCATGCATCTTTGATACAAGGGAGCTTTCACAATCAAAGAAGTGTGTGAGCCTGGTCCAAGCCAGCACCCGAGGAGCAGCTCCGCTGGTTTATCTTGCATGTGCCCTGTGCTAAACTGAATATGTAATCAGAACATTTGATAGGTTATTCTCACGCAAGCTAGTGTACAGAAATTAATGGCAAATACAGTCAGTGAAGGCCTACTTGTAGTCATCTATGCTGCATTTTGTTTGGGTTTGTTGGGAATCCTCTTGACCCTGTCTCCTTAGGGGATAATAGTGATGACTTCTCCTTTGCCCAGCAACAGCACTGGAGGGTGGGAAGGTGAAAGTATCCTTGAAGCGTGTTGCAGAATATCTGTTTGGTACATAATTGGTGCATTTAGAGAGGGTACAGGATTGATGGTATTGTGTCCTTCTGGGGAAAACAAAAAAAAAAGAGTATCACAGTATCACCACCACCACCAGGGTTGGAAGAGACCTCAAAGATCATCAAGTCCAACCCATTACCACAGACCTCAAGACCAGACCATGGCACCAAGTGCCACGTCCAAACCTGCCTTGAACACCTCCAGGGACGGTGACTCCACCACCTCCCTGGGCAGCCCATTCCAGCAGTCAATGACTCTCTCTGTGAACAACTTTCTCCTCACCTCCAGCCTAAACTTCCCCTGGCACAGCTTGAGACTGTGTCCTTTTGTTCTGGTGCTGGTTGCCTGAGAGAAGAAGGTAACCTCCCCCTGGCTACAACCACCCTTCAGGTAGTCATAGACAGCAAGAAGGTCCCTCCTGAGCCTCCTTTTCTCCAGGTTAAACAATCCCAGCTCCCTCAGCCTCTCCTCATAGGGCTGTGCTCGAGGCCTCGTTGCCCTTCTCTGGACACACTCAAGCACCTCAACGTCCTTCTTAAATTGAGTAAAATTGCACACATCAGAGAAGCAGTGTTAATAGCTCAGAATGCCTCTGCAAATGCAGGAGTTTGCATAATTACACAAATTTGGTGAGTGTAAAAGCCATGTAAAAGTAATGATTTCTGATGGCAGTATAAACAAAATGGTAAGTTCTTCAGTTCATAAAGAATTTGTTTATGCAACTCCGGAGTTTACTGAACTCTAATGGCTTGCTCCCCTTGCTGTTAGAGTGTTTTACTAGGCACTCTGGGAGGTGTTTTTTCTTTGCTTGCAAAAGTTCTTGTCTTGAGGCAGGAGGACTGGCTTTTGCCCATGCTTCATATCACATGGCAAAAAGAGTGATCTCCAGCCTAGGCTAAAGACACTAATGTGGTCAGCTCCTTCCTCTCCAGGGAATTTTGGACAGTTTTACACAGGTTGTTCCATCCCACTACTACAGCAAGCAACTGCTTCAGACATACCATTGTATTTATGGCCATTTTTCTCCCATTCTGATTTCCTCGTGTTACTCTTGGCTTTCAAATAACTCGTGTGAGGCAAGGGGGACAAGTGTTTCTGTGTGTTGACTCAGTTCTCTGATATCACCAAGGAGGGAAGTAGGGGCTCTTGCACTCTTCTGAGAATAGTCTTAATTTTGTCATTCTTGCTCACTGCTGAAAAGGAGTTTCATTTTCTGCACAGAAGAAAGGACTACATTGGGAGCTGAGTGATGCCAGCAGGCACTCTTGTGTTGGTAGAAAACCTGAAGGCATATTTAACCAGAGGATGGATGGGTATCTGCTAGGGCATGTTTGAGAACATGTAGCTTAATTCATTCAGCCTCAGGGGAGAAAAAAGGTCTTTGTTGATATGCTGACTGTCTCAACCATCTGGGAAAGCCATTTTTGATATCAAGAGCTCTCTATCATTCAAAGTACCCATTTGTTTTGAACATCTCTGTTACGTTAATGTACTGAAGTAGCTGAGCTCTATTAAGTGTAGTAAAGCTGCATCTCAGCTTTACTCAGAGATGTACTCAGAGAATGAAGAGGTGCAGTGACTCAGAAGAGGGTGCACTGATTTACTCCAAGATGGTACTTCCGTCCAGGCTTTGGACTTGTGCAGCGCTGTGCCCTTAGAGGCAACTTTGTTGGCCCCTTGGGAATATGGGCAGACTCCTAGGCTGGATACTTTGTAGCATGATAGAATTTATGAGCCTGGTTTATAGCAGGGATCTGGGCTGTACAGAATGCAGTCAGGATTTCCAGTGAGCATTTCTTGCCATTCCTTCTCGTGTCCTGTTGCTGCTCGCCTTAAAGCTTGGAGCAAGCACTTGCTGGACCACATGAGTGAAGCAGGTTTATAGTTGTTTCCTGCAGCTCACTGCTTTTATTGCTTCTGTGGAACTGTTCCTGAAAACTAAGTATCTTTCAAATAGTAACTTGATGGACAATAAGTAGATAGGACTCTCTTCAGCAACTGCTACAATTTCAGGCTATGTATAACAATCGATAGGGCAAGAAATCCTCTTGCAGATGGACATCATTCCACTGCCTTTCTTTTGGTGAAGAGCAATCCCTCCTGTAGCATATCAAGACTGATAGATGGCTGCAAATAATAGCCACAGACTGAAGTTTTTTGGCACTTTTTTCTTCACACAGGTACTGCAGAGAACTGTGACAGATTTCCAGCTCTCAGCTTCAATTGTGTTCCCTGTCAGCTCTGCCACAATCATTTATTTGCTCAGAAAATGAAACAGTAGTGGCATATATTACTGAGAATAAACTCAGCTTATTTTAAAAACAATAAATTAATGAAGTGAAACTGAGTTCTCTTTTGGAAGACACATAGAAGTCTCCTCAGAAATCATAGAATTTGTAGTGGCTCATAAATTCTTTATGGATTCTTCTTCAGCAACATTTTGCCTTTCAAATGTGATCAGGCTATTGTTGGTTTATAACTATTTGGTTTAGTCATTTTGATACTTAATTTCTACAGTATTCATATATAATCTTTTGTAATATGGCAAATGATTCTGCTTTCCCAATCCACTCCTCTAAGGCTTGATAATTGCCTCATAATTTGCATTTTAGGTATGTATGCACATTAATTCTGACCATTGCAGATTACAGACTTCTTTTTCCAGTGAGGTTGCATAGAGTGTCCACTGAGAACATCTGTGATGCTCTCTGGGTTCAAAGACTGCAGGTTGCTCTAGCTGTCGTGTACACGGAGCTCCTTTGGGTGATAGCCTTAATCACACTCTAGTACCTGAATTTTCCAGCAGCTATGCCCTGCTGACAGAACTACCCAAAACTCAAGGACTACAGTTCTTACAGCAAGACTCAGCCTGCTGCTCAGGCCAGCTACTAGATTCTGTGGAAGGTCCTCTTGTACTCATTTCTTCTCTGCACTTCTAACTATACCTCTATATAAACTGATGATGTTTTTACTGTTTCTGTTTAAAAGCACTTTAAAACCATTGACCTGTTCCAAGGACCATGTCTGAGTAGCCAGACATGGCTTGCAGAGGTTTTGAGAGTGTAATGTAATTCATTAGTAAAAACTCTCAGGTTCTTTTTTTCACCTGCTGCTGTTGGTAAGTCTGTTCCACATCACTGAGAGTGCAGAGACCTGTAGAAGTTCCCTGAGGTTTTCACTCCTTACCTTGGGAGTGAAGGTAAGTCTGGGCACAACCTCATGCCCCAGGTGCTCTGCCTCACAGGCGATGTGGGTGTGTTGCTACTGGTACCCTTCAGATCTGTGCAAACTGTGTCTATTTTCCTTCCTCATTTTCTTCACACCTAATTTCATATCTGTTTGTTATACACCAAGACAGTGCAAAAGGTACTCTGCCTCCTTTTTTTTTTTAAATTTTTTTTGGTGATAGAAGTATTCATAAGAATATCTTGAAGAGGTCCCCTTGACCTCTCTCTACCATACCAAATCCAGAAATCATATTTGCCTTACCCTTGTTTGTTTGGCTTCCTGCTATGAATTTTTTTTGTTTCACAAAGCAAGAGGAAATGCTCAAAGGATTGGAACAATTAGTGTAAGAATGAATGTTAAAACCTGTGTAAAATCTTTTGATTCAGTGTTGTGGAGATGAGTTTATAGCAGTCTACATATTTAGGAAAGATGTAAACATGAGGAAAATGAGAAAATATTTGTCATAACATGTTGGAGTTTAATTTATGTGTAGGGAATGAAATTTTAAATGGAATAATGTATGCTGAATATAAAGCAAATCTTCCTCCCTGCAACATTTCTTCAGCGATGGAATAGTTCCCAGGGATGAAGCTAAATCCCTTTGCCATTACATGAACATTTTCAACTGACCTAGAGGAAGCACTAAAATATTGATTTAGGAGAGCAGTCTTGCATCAGTAAAGAGGTGGTCTGAATGATCTAATGGTTGGGCTTCTTTTCCATCACTAATTCCCCAGATCAAATCATCTTTGAATTTGGCAAGATCTGCAGAGGGTAAACAATCACAGAGATGCAGTTTCTAGTTTTTGTGCTATGCAGTGAGGATAAACAGCAACTGCTGCAGTGAGCCTTCATGAGGCTATGATGGTATCAAGTCTAATTGCTCTGCAGACTATGTTATATTTTAGTTTGATGCTGCTGAAGAGGGAAAGTAAAAGCTTCTTATTTCCTTTCTGCACCAGCAATGCTCAAAATGAGAATGCTAAAGTTGTTCTAGAAGAAGCAGTGTGTGTGCAATGTGGTTGATACGGGTCCAGAGAAAACAATCTGTTAGACTGCCTATAGCAAAATTTATTCCTCAGCCCTTCTACAATATTTAGAAATTTCACAGGACAACTCAAACAGTAATTAATTCTTGAGCAGCCCTCTGAGGCAGGCAGGCAGGCATCAGTTACCTCATTTTACAGGCTAGGTTCCTCAGGAAGATGTAAATCTCTTGCAGAGTTAAAGGCATGGTGTGAATATGTACTGCTGTATGTGCTGGAATTACTGGGCAACTGTCAAAACCAGCTTACTTATCAGGGTCTACAAATGACTTTAGATGCTTGGCACTGGTTGTCTAGATTAGAAAACTGTCTCTTTACACACCAGATTGAAGGAATTGATGGCCAAGTCACCTTTATAAAGTACTAGCTTTTTCATCCACTCCAACTTTTATCCCTAGTTGCTTTTAAACAGGCATCCCCCATTGCAGTGCTGGAGGTTGCTTCAGAGGGCTTTTAGCAGCATCTGCCCAAATAAAGCTCTCCTTGCTGAATGTGCACTGGGCAGATAGGGGAGATGGGCCATATTTGGAGATCTGTGGGCCATGATGCTTCCCCAGGCTTGCACAGGTCACAGCAGTGCTGTCCTTCGTGCCTGGCAGTTACCCGCACAAGTGCAGAGCTCCTGCAGCCCCATCACACAGCCAAGAGCTGTCATGACAGCTTCTGAAAGCTGAAGTCTGTCCCTTCCCAAAAGTCCCTCACTGACAGAGTTTGGAGTAGCATTTCAGCTGCTGTGCAGAAGTTCCATAATGGAAGCAAAGAGATGTGATACCTGTGGAAGGCTTTCAGAACCTAATGATGGTTTGCTTTACCAAAGTACATACAGAAATATAGAATCATTTAATGGTTTGGTTTGGAAGGGATCTTAGAGATTATCTGTCCCCTGGGCAGGGATGCCTTCCACTCAGATTACTCAAAGCCCCTTCCAACCTGGCTTTGAATACTTGCAGGAATGGAATATCCATAACCTCCCTGTACAGGTAAGTGTCTGAGACCATTTGACGTAACACACCCACGTGTGATTTGCTGTGCAGACTCAGGATGCGAGTTGGGAACATGTTTCAAAGGAGCAGCATTTTCCAAAGAGATGGAGCTCTTACAGTACTAAACAGAAACCATTTTACTCTGAATTTAGACACTTGATTGTACAGAGATAATGTGACCTTTATGCATTACGGTCACACAGAATATATGAATGTGTGATTATGTGGACAGAAAGTGGTGAAGAAAATAAGTCTTGCAAGGAAGAGAATTTGTTAAAATCAACACAACAAAAGCACAACAGGCAGGTAACCTAACGGGGAAGAAAATCTTCCCTGACATAGTTCAGAGATAAATATCAAGATTCAGGAGAGGTTTCAGGCCATCTGCTAATGTAAAGCAGGTTCAGTGCCAAGAAACACCATCTTGGTACAAAAACAATCTGCCTTTTATTATCCTGTAACTTGTAGAAAGTTAGATTAATTTCTCTAAGGCAACTAAATATGGCATTATTAAATTATCCTAATACAAGCATGGTAAACAAATATCCAGACGGCTTATATGAACTTATTTTACTCTGTAAGATAATGAACATGTTTATTCACTTTGGAACTCAGCTGGTATTCTGACTTCTGCCTATAGAAAGCTCCAGGCCACTTCTTTTGAATCTCTTTACTTCTGTTGTTTCCTAGAATTCCTTTGTTGGTAGCATAACTAAAGAGAAGAGATGAAGCTTACAGTTATTATTGTCTATGCTAAGCTCCTTCATGCATTGCTGTGTTCCTCTGATTATCTTACATTTTTCCCTTATATTTCCTTCTGCTAAGTGATGTCTATGGGACTACAGAAAGACTCAAGATTAAATGATAGGATTCCACTTAGCTTAGTCTTTCTGACATTCTTCGGTGCTATTTAGGATTTAGGTCAGTCATCTAAGGATTCATCTCCTAATGAGCAGAAAGGTTTGCATTGAGTCATTAAGTCTCACAGGTCTTTTCTTCCCACATCTCTGAAGTGGTTCATGAGAGGCTCTTTCGTTTATAAGCTCCTGGCATGCTCAGATAACTTTCTTACATGGCTTGACTCAGTATCAAAGTCCATTATTTACTTACCAACTGTAATCCCTTCTCTGGCCTTCCTGCAGTGGAATACAGCTGAAATATCAGCCTGTCTGGGACTCAGCTGAATGCTGGCTGAAGGATGCTTCATGCGAAAGAGCTTTTCATAACTGGTAAAATCCCCTCATCTGCAAGCCCAGTGCCAGTGGTAAAATTCTCTTATCTTCACCACTAGATACAGAGGAAAAGTAGGGGGAAAAAAGGAAACAAAATTATAGACTCAAAACCAAAATGGCAATTTGACTGGATATGGAGTTCTCAATTGCAAATGTGATTCAAAAGAGTTCAGAAGCAGAGTCTCTGTATCTTGATGTTCTGTTTTTACGTATCTGCATATCACAGAGTATTAGCGGTTGAAAGGGACCTCCAGAGATCATTGAGTCCAACCCCACTGCCAAAGCAGGATCACCCAGCGTAGTCTGCACAGGAATGCACCCAAGGTGGGTTTGGAAAGCCTCCAGAGAAGGAGACTGCACAACATCTCTGGGCAGCCTGCTCCAGGGCTCTGTCACCCTCACTGTAAAGAAGGTTCTCCTCACATTAAGTTGCAACCTTCTGTGTTCCAGTTTGTAGCCATTGCTCCTTGGCTTATTGCTGTGCACCACCAAAAAGAGATTGACCCCATCCACTTGACACCCACCCCTCAGGTATTTATAAACATTGATGAGATCTCCTCTCAGCCTTCTCTTCTCCAGACTAAACAGCCCCAAGGCTCTCAGTCTCTCTTCACAGAGAAAATGTTCAAGAGCCCTAATTATCCTTGTGGCTCTCAACTGGACTTTCTCCAGCAGATCTTTGTCTCTCTTGAACTGAAGAGCCCAAAACTGGACACAGTACGGCAGGTGTGGGCTGAGTAGGGCAGAGTAGAGGGGGAAAAGAACCTCCCTAGACCTACTGGCCACACTTTTTTTGATGCAGCCCAGGAANAAAGAAGGTTCTCCTCACATTAAGTTGCAACCTTCTGTGTTCCAGTTTGTAGCCATTGCTCCTTGGCTTATTGCTGTGCACCACCAAAAAGAGATTGACCCCATCCACTTGACACCCACCCCTCAGGTATTTATAAACATTGATGAGATCTCCTCTCAGCCTTCTCTTCTCCAGACTAAACAGCCCCAAGGCTCTCAGTCTCTCTTCACAGAGAAAATGTTCAAGAGCCCTAATTATCCTTGTGGCTCTCAACTGGACTTTCTCCAGCAGATCTTTGTCTCTCTTGAACTGAAGAGCCCAAAACTGGACACAGTACGGCAGGTGTGGGCTGAGTAGGGCAGAGTAGAGGGGGAAAAGAACCTCCCTAGACCTACTGGCCACACTTTTTTTGATGCAGCCCAGGAAACCATTGGCTCTCTTGGCCACAAGGGCACATTGCTGGCCCATGAAGAACTTGCACTTCGTGAAGATATATATATAAAACCACTTTATTAGTTTTTCATTTCTTAGTTTTCCTCCTTATATCCTCAGTTTTTCCTCTTAGACAGGTGTGACTTCTTCAGTCAACATAGCGAGCCAGTGAAGATACCTCCAAGCAGAAATGATAAAGCATTGGTCATAAAAAAGGTGGTTTCAGTGCAAACACTACAGTCCAGTTTTCATTTTTATTATTTTTTTAATCTCACTTCTCCCTCACCTTCCTCCTTTCCTCTCCGGCCCCTACTTTCCCCCACCTCCCCCCTCCTTTCCTCTCCGGCCC